>ML817261.1:0-34160 GCA_009831015.1 Picea engelmannii
CTTTAGTTGTAATTATACCATTTGTCTTCTATATATACCTAGGACCTAGCTTTAGGAATCATCTCATCTTTTGCAATTGATATATTGTAAAAGGAGGTTGCCTCCTAAAAAAGGCTTCTTATTCATTCATTCTCTATCTTTCCCAAGGCATGACATTACTCATTTCTTCTATTGTTATGTTATTTTGGGTGTTTGGTAAATAACATTTGGTATTAGAGAAAATGATCATTGGGTTTGACTCCTTCTAAGAAGTCATCTTACCATTTTTTCTAAATGTTTTTTTGGTTATCTTCAGTGAGAGAAATTTTTAGGGTGCACATCAGACATAGCAAAGTACATTCTATTAAAATTTTAGATTTTGATTCACTATACTTTCAAAGATATAAGTTCTGGAAGTTTATTAGGGGAAATTTGAGGTAAAAATGGGCCTCCTAAGAGATATATTAATAAATTCTAAATCAGTGATTTTATGGGGAAGGTATATTTGACAACTCACTTCTTACAACTCACTCTATGTACAATTTAAATAACCATGGTTTTGCTACATTTAAATGTTGAATAGAAACAAAATTAATAAAAAATGATCTATTGATGTGATTGATAACTTTCCCAAAAAACATTGTACTTCAACAACTAATTCATTTCTATATCTTGAACTTGGAGACTAATTTAAATAATAAAATATATTCGCAATGAAAAAACATTAAAACATAGAAATGCATTAGTGTGTCACCTTTGTGACACTAAGAGGATTGAAGATGGAAAACACTTTCTCTTAGATTGTCCACCCTATACCAAAATTATATCTTAATTTCAAAAAWTTKGTCACACTACGAGCCTTCCTAATCTTTTAACTCAACAAAACTATGGTGATTTTGGAAAGCTTCTCTCAATTCTTTTTGAGAAAAAAAACAAAAATCTAAAGAATTACAAGTAATCCCTTACTGTCTTAAGGTCCAACAGACCATTTTGGCCTCAGTGGAAATTAATCATCACCATCACCATCAATATTTATGTTTCACAATTTTGAATCTTCAAAGTTTTTATTTAAAAAAAAACAAGACTCATTTTTATTTTTTATAATTTTTTTTAAAATGGAAAAATGTAATCTATGCATAATTTTAATTTAAATAAAAGCAAATACAAAATTAACCTTGGCATAATTTTTATTTGTATAATTTTAATTAAAAAAAGGCTAAGAAATATAAAGTGGGAATAATTTTAAATTTTTTAAAAACACAAAAAATTACACTACTTTGTTGAATCACCGTTGAAAACTGGTCCAGGCACCATTGATATCATTTGGAGGTCCAGGTAGGTGGGTCGAATCGGGTATTGAAATCATTTGGAGGTCTGGGAGGGAAGGTAGAATCACCATTTAAATCGTTTGGAGATCCTTGCTTGGGTGGGTTGAATCACCACTGCAAATCTTACCATTACTGTAGAAAACGGTCTGGAGGAGCAAACTCGAGCCAACCAACATGAGCGTACACAAGAATAGAGATTTACATCACTCAGATGCAGTCCATATCCAATATTTGGAACAAATGCAAAAAATTCTCTTACTTCCCCCCTCATGCGAATTATTTCTCCTTTTTCTCCAACCTGTGAATTCTTTCATCATGTTCAATTGCAGAATTAATTCTATCTATTCAAATTGATTCATTTATGTCAAAAATGGGTTTCATAGATAGGATGACCTTACTTTCATTACAATTATTCCATATTGTGAAACCCTCCCAAGACTGCACAGACATACCACATTGTATGACCAAGATAAAAGGGGGAAGATAATGTTCAAAGAAGAAGGGGAGCATAGAATTTCATTCTAGGTATTTATTCATTAAATCCATCTCTATAGTCATGCTTCTCTTGGTTATTTTCCACAAATTCACAGGTTTTGGCTGGAATTGAAACCATCAAATTCATTTTCTCTAACAATACTAAGACATTCGTTTGTATTTTGTTTTACCAACTTTTGGTTCAATCTTTGTTGATAAGTGACAAGCATGACCTATGATAACACAATAGTTGTGATATGTAAGAGAAGGTATGTTAATATTTTCATGAGCCCCTATTTTCCCTTCTCCTCAAGTGAATGGAGATTGTTCCTATAAGTCCAATGATGTTTTATTGTAATTTATATTATGTTGTTCTTGTGGAAGTATGTGGCTACGCCTTTGTTTATGATCAAATGAATATTTTTCATTTATGTTACTATCTTTCAATATTGTGATTACAGGTCTTATAGCTATACCATGTTCATTTATCTACTATAAAATTGGACCCAGAAACTATGAAAGAAGATTTACACCCATCTAAACAATCTCTTCCCAAAATTACTAACAATATCTAGTTATGGTCATCATTGAGATCTCCAAGTCTACATAAGCGTTTTCAAGGATAGCTAGTAAAGCTATATAGTAGTGAAGGATAAAATGGAAGGACCTAGGTTATATGAATATCCCACTTGTTGTCATTTTAACCTTTCCATCAAGTGATAAATGGGTTGTAGTCTATGACAATTTTAGATCAAATGTTGGAAAGAGGCATAATCCAACCTTCCTTGGTTTGGAATACTTGGAGGGCAAGGAAATAATGAAAATAGCCTAAGTTTCAAGGTAAGGTTTCAACTATCCAAAATTTCAAGGTGAATCATCGTACCACGCGGACAAGGTAACGATGTACCACCTATCCTTTTTGGTAGATGATAGAAAAACCCGAGGAACAACAAGAGGATGTAGGAAACATGTTTGAAAAATTTCTAAAAGAAATAATTTTATCCTATGAAATCAACAATGATATTAACTAATCATTTGAAAATGAAATGTTGCTCTGCCTTTAGGTCCATATAATAATATGAGCACATTCTTTGGTCCAATTCATAATTCAACAATTCAATCCATCTTCCTTTGGTCAAATGTCATTATATTTTAGAAAACATCATAACAACAAGGGAACAAATGTAGTAGTACTTCCCATTGAACCTAGACAACATTGAATCAAAATTTTAATAGGCATGGAATAAAAAGGTATGTCATGAAGTTTGTAAGCATATGGTTGTGATTCATTTTTCACTCCTAAGTCTTTCCATACTTAGTTGTAAACTTCATTAATCAAATAAGGTTATCTTCTGGAATTACAATCTTAGCTTTGAAATCAAAATTCAATAAAATTATCTACCAATCTCTTCCATCGAAGATGACTTCCTTTTATAATTTCCTATCTAATTATCTATAGAAAATATTGACTTTGGATAGGCTTGCGAATCGTGAAGTTTCACAATCTTCTCTTAATAATCATTTTATACACTAATAGATAATTAATAAATGCAAATAACTAAAGTCTCGAAGACAAATCATAAAACTCAGATTTTTTTTTGAATTAATTCATATGGAGTTATGAAAATATCATAAATCACAACCCATAATCCATCTTTTCCTTTTATCCATGGTTGTAGTAACCCACGACACTCATACTTGTATCACTCTCATAGTACACTTGTAGCGGATTCAATGAACCTGTCAATCATTCTAGTTCCTGCAACATCTATACTTCCATCTCATAAGTAAATCAAATAACACAATTTCACCTACATATTATCTACTCAAAAGACAAAGTACTGAGACATATGGGTGACCAAATACCTGATAACGATACCATGATAATTCATCGGAAAATATAATTATGGGACAAAAAGGAGTTTCAAAAAGGAGGTAGCAAGGATCAAAAGATAAACAAAAAGAGGTCATTTCTGGAACCCAACATCTCCCCCAACTTGGTCTCATTGCATGTCCCCTAGAAACTAGTCAATGATCTAAATCAGAAGGATTTGGAGGAAATAAGTCAAAATGAATTTGACTCCAATTGAAAGTAGTATGACCTGATTCTTTATCTTTATAAAGACCAAATGTCTCTCCTAGATCATCCCAAAAATGCTCCTCTTCTACAGATTCCTTTGGATACCACAAAACATGGTTTTGTAATTTTAGGGCAATCCACTGAACTTTATAAAGTTTCAGAGAATCCATATATCTTAGCAATCTCGGTAAAGAAAATCCAAACTTCAGATAAGTCATAGGATCATGTTTCTTTTACACAACATCTAGAAAACTATCATAGTGTCTAAATGCTAAGATCGTATTAAGTCTATTTAACCCAATCCGCTTTTCACAACAATTAAAGGTCGAGGCTTAGTTTTCTTGGAACAAGGACATAAAATTTTCTATGTTAACCATTTCAATTCTTTCAGGAATCAATCTACTAGGACATTGACTAGCTCTAATCCAAAGGTTTTCACTACATTCTTGGAATTTACTAGTCGTCATTGCTTCTGACCACTTGGTTTTAATTTTCATAAAGGATACAAAGGCCCTTAGTTGTATGTCTCCAACAAAGGGATTAGGATACCAATTATGGAAATATGGAAAAACAATATTGTGCAAGTAAAATTTACACAGTAAATTCTGATCATCCTCTCGAAGAGTGGGGGAAATTCGAACAAACTGATCAATGTCTAAAATAAAACAAGATTCCCCTAAGATAAGCATCCCGATATGAAAAGAAATAAATTGTTCCCTTAGATACATAGTGTTATCCCCCCATTCCTAGGGATAACTAAGGAGATGATGTCTCGAGGCCCGCAGGTTGCATACATGGAGTACCAAAATGAAGATGAGTAGGTCGAGCCCTTCACTCACCACTCATCACCATTTTATCAATGGAAGCAACATACACCACACCAACTTGGCCCACAAAGGAAAACATGTCTTACTTCATGAGGTAACAAGTCTATTGTCGTGGTAATTGTCATTTTAATAATTGAACCATTTGAACATGTTGCAAATGGTCCTTTCTTGATTTTGAATTTTTTTCTTGGAAATTATACCTTTTGCCTCATTTCACCTTGGTGTTTTACATGTCGTCCTAGTAAGTGGGTCACCCTCGTGAAAAGGGTTACTACTAGGGGGTCTCCTTGAAGGGTCATCATACCATTCTCGCACATACTTATCACTTTCCATTCTTCATCCCTTTTGTTTCCTCATCTTTTGGGTTTTCAGGTATATTGAACCAAGAAGGGCTTGTTCCTCATTTCATGGGAAGAAGGGGATGAAGGCCCATAGGCTTGTAGCTGGAAAAAGATAAAATCCAATAAATTATCCTCTAGATGCTCACCCTAAGTATCTGAGAGCAATGCAATGCTTCTCCAGAAAACTTCAAGGACTTGTAAAATAAAACACATAACTAAATGTATTGCTTGTTGAGGGAATGCATTGAAGTGTCTTTTACTTTGCATTCACATGACACTCAATGTGTTCTAGCCTCAAGTGGCACTATGATACTCTTTAATTTCCCTTGCACGTAGTACTAAATGTTCGGACCTTAATCAATTGATGGAAAATAAAAGGGATTGGAAAAATGTTGAATTGAAAATGAGGTTGCAGCACACCCTCTACAAAGGAACCCATAAATGAGACAATATGATCCCTTGCATGTCAAGAACCCCCATGCCTAAAATTCACACCCCCATCCACCTCATACTCTTCTACAAGACTTAGAGAGGGTCCTCTTGGGAAACAATCATTGAATTGGGGAATGATATGCCCAATAGAGCACCATGAAAACCCTCCCATACATAAATTTGACAAGTTGTATAAGGTCTTTGAGCATTTTTTTATTTTGAAAATGATCCAGAATCAGATCCAAAAGCTTGATGGGGCTCAAAAAGGCCTAAAATGCAAAGTTATCATAATGGTTTCAAAACAGATGTGTGCATAGGCCTCGTTGATATGAACCCAACACAACTTGAACGGGCTCAAACAGATGATGTATGCTCCAGATATCGCGTTCTGTTCGTTTTTCCAAACAGGCAAAATGTCAATCGGGTCAAAGTCAACGTTGATGTCAACATGTATGACATGTGACATCAGCATGCATCAAGATGATGTTAGCATGATGTCATGATGATGTCATCATGTTGACATGGCATCACCAAGAGGTGACACATGTCACTCAGTTTTGTCACTTTCGGGATGAGTTGGCACTGTATGGACTTGACACATGTCACCATACAAATGACACATGGTAGTCCATACAATGACATAGACTAATGATAGATGGAAACATTGTGTATAGAGGAAAGTTGGGTAGGTGACTGGGTGTACAAACTATTGACTTGTTAGATAGGTGTCAAGGTGACCGGGCATACGGTTTGACGATGTAATCCAATCCTAGGTTGCCACATGGACCAATCAAGTGGTGCCATGTGGCAACCTATGGATGCCCAATGACATCTGGGTAAACATTTTTTAGGGCGGGAGGTTTGAACCTCTGATCTCCTCAGGCGCCAATGACTTAACAACTAGGCGCTATCCATACAAGCTACGGTTGTTCCTTGTTGGAGAGTTGGCGCATTAATTATATGTGTTGACAGTTGGAGCTTTGGATTGGTTAGGCCCTGGTCGGTAGGGAGATAAGCCCATGACTAGGGGCTACAAAACAAGGCTACAATTTGGGCGCGTGCATAAGATTAGGGCGAGGTCACATGGCCAAGCCACGTGACCCAGACCCAAACATAACAGAGGGGCCCATGCACTAAGCACTAACACTAGGCCACATGGTGGAGTTCCATACGACTAGGGGCCAGCCAGTTAGGGGATGTGCCCAATATATTGCAAAAAGTTGTTTTTAAACTATAGAATAGTGATTTTTCAATGATTTTTCATCAAATTTGAGGGATTTTGGTCTTTTCTAGGGGATATTGGGCCCTTTTTGAGGCGTTGGGGGCAAGATGGGAGATGGCTACCAAGTTCAGATATATATAAACCATGCCTTATTGAGGCCATGGGGAGGATATTCATAGTAGGTTTATGCTGAAGATTTTCCAATCCAAAGCTATTTTCATGCAGGGAAGCTATTGAGGACCGCAACTTTGCGGGCCATTTCTGGGGGCTCCGGTCATCCGATTTGAGTGTTGTTTCTTTTGTTGGGTTCTAGAGATCTGGTAGAACAAGACCATATCATTTTTGTAACCTCTTGGCACTGTTGATATGTACTTTTGAAGCTTTGAGCATAAATAATAAAGCCTCACCTTTGAACATAAATAATAAAGCCTCACCCACTTAGACAAAGGCTCGGAGACGTAGGCGAGATTGTCGAACTTCGTTATCACATTGGTGTTATGGTTTGTTGTTGTTTATGATTTATTTCAGATCTTTATTTGTGCATATGGCTATGATGTTTATTCTATACTTTCTCCTCTTTCATTAAGCTTCCTAAATTGGTTAATAAACACATGCTAAATAACTCAACCATTGTAGTGTAAAATATATTTTCGGATCAAGTGGTATCAGGGATAGTTGACGTTTGGATTGATTTTTTCATGTTAACCAAGGAAAAGCTACTTCATGGTGAAGGTGAGCTTGTTGAAGAGAATCCATTGATTGGATTGAGAAAGTGAAATTCTCAAAGCGAGAGGATGGCATCGGAAGAGGGACTTTCTCAGGATGAGAAAGAGTTTCAAAAAAGTTTCTTCACCATGTCAGAGATAATGAAGGTTTTGTATGATGATTACTTGGAATGAAAGAGACGGGTTCTTGGTGAATATTCAAAGGGAAAAAGTGAAGAAGGAGAGGATCCTCCTCAAATTCCCCCTTCACCTCCATATTCACCTCCTTCTTCTCCTTCTTCTTCAATTTCAAGTTCTAAATCTAATGCAAATAAACTTGTCCATAAACATAAGAATGAAATGCCTTTATTAAAACTTGATGTTAAATTCAAATTACCCATGTATGATGGTGAAGTTAATGAAGAGAGACTTGAAAATTGGGTCAGACAGATGGAGGTTTATTGCAATGTGCAACAAATCAAGGATGAGGCAACTTAGATAAAGTTGGATTCACTTAGACGTGTAGGCACAACACTCATATGGTGGCAAACCAAGTTGCAAAATGGAATGCAACAAGTGGGTAATGTATTTCCATCATGGAAAAGTTTCAGTTCTGCACTTAGAAAGCAATTCTATCCTTTGGGTTATAAAGAGAAAGCATTAATTGAATGGCAAGCTTTAAAACTAAGAAAAGGACAAACAATGGAAGAATACACAGATGGATTTCGTAAAATGGCATTGATATTAGATATTCCTTTACATACCCAAGATACTCTTATGAAGTATATAGGAGGTTTACCTGCACATATTCAAAACATTGTATTCATGTTTAGACCTACTTTTCTTGATGAGGTTTCTTTTCAAGTGACATACATTGAAGTAGGGAAAACATGTGTTGGAGAATCATGGGAATCATCTTCAAGGAAAGAGGACAAAAACAAATGGCATGGAAAAAAGGCAAATGCAGTGACAAGAAAGGAAGACAATTCATCTTGCAAGCATTGCAAGAAAGAAGGGAATGATGAGGACCGTTGTTCGAAATTGCATCCTGAGAAGAGGCCAAAGTGGTTCAAGGAAAAGACAGGGAGGAAAACAGTTGCAATGACAACATGACCCACAAACTTGGGATCGGATTTAGGTGACGAATCTAAAGTCTCATTGGTTGGTATGACAGGCAAAACTGGTGAAGGAATTGATTGTAGAAGTAACTTGTTTCACCTTGGGGTCATCATGAGGCACACTAAGGTTGACACATTGATAGATAGTGGATCTCAATCTAGCTTAATTTCTGAGGAATTGGTTAAGAAAATGGGATTAAAACCACAGATACATCATAATCCCTACACTCTTAAATGGATAAGCAACAATCATCAAATGCACATAACAAAGCAGTGCACATTAAAATTTGCACTTTCATATAAGTATGTGGATGAGGTAACATGTTACCACAGTTGCAATGAAAACACAACCCACAAACTTGGGATAGGCTTTAGGTGACGAATCTAAAGTCTCATTGGTTGGTATGACAGGCAAAATTGGTGAAGGAATTGATTGTAGAAGTAACTTGTTTCACCTTAGGGTCATCATGAGGCACACTAAGGTTGAGACATTTATAGATAGTGGATCTCAATCTTACTTAATTTCTGAGGAATTGGTTAAGAAAATGGGATTAAAAACACAGATACATCATAATCCCTACACACTTAAATGGCTAAGCAATAATCATCAAATGCACATAACAAAGTAGTGCACATTAAAATTTGCAATTTCATCTAAGTATGTGGATGAGGTAACATGTGATGTCGTAACATGTTACCTCATCCAATGGACCCACATGTTACCTCATTAGGTCAAGAGGTTCGAACCTCCAACCTCCTTGGGTGCCAACAACTTAACAATTAGGTGGTAACCATACGGGCTACAGTTGTTCATTGTTGGAGAGTTGGCGCATTAATTATATGTGTTGATGGGTGGCGCTTTGGGTTGGTTAGGCCCTGGTTAATGGGGAGCTAATCCAATGACCATGGGCTATAGAACAGGGCTACAAGGTTTGGGTGTGCGTGTAAGATTAGGGTGAGGCCACATGGCCAAGCCACGTGACCTACACCCAAACAGAACGAAGGGGGCCAACACACTAAGCAATAGCTAGGCCATATGGTGGAGTTCTATACGACCAGGGGCCAACCAGTTAGGTTTTGTTCCCAATATATTGTAGAAAGTGGTTTTTAAACAATATAATAATGGTTTTTCAATGATTTTTCAGTAGATTTGACAGATTTTGGTCTTTTTTGGGGGATATTGGGCCCTTTTTTAGGCCAGATATTGGGGCGAAGTTGGGAGATGGTTACCAACTTTAGATATATATAAACCATGCCTTATTGATTCCATGGAGAGGACATTCAGAGAAGGTTTATGCTAAATGTTTTCCAGGCCAAAGCCATTTTCATGCAGGGAAGCTGTTGAGGAGCGCACCTTTGCGGGCCATTTCTAGGAGCTCCGATCATCCGATTTGAGTGTCATTTATTTTGTTGGGTTCTAGAGATCTAGTAGAACAAGACCAAATCATATTTTTAACCTTTTGGCACTTCTGAGATGTACTTTTGAATATTTGAACATAAATAAGAAAGCCTCACCCACTCAGACAAAGGCCCAGAGACGTAGGTGAGATTGTCGAACTTCATTATCACATTGGTGTTAAGGTTTGTTGTTGTTTATGATTTATTTTAGATATGTATATGCGCATATGGATGTGATTTTTATTATATACTTCTTACTCTTTCATTACGTTTCCTAAATTGGTTAATAAACACATGCTAAATAACTCAACCATTGTCGTGTAAAAGATCTTTTTGGATAAAATGGTATTAGATCTAGTTGATGTTTGGATTGAGTTTTGCATGTTAACTAGGGAAAAGATACTTCATGGTGAAGGTGAGCTTGTTGAAGAGAATCCATTGATTGGATTGATAAAGATAACTTCTCAAAACAAGAGGATGGCATCGGAAGAGGGACTTTCTCAAGATGAGAAATAGTTTCGAAAAATTTTCTTCACCATGTCGAAGACGATGAAGGTTTTGTATGATGATTACTTGGAATGAAAGAGACTAGTTCTTGGTGAATATTCAAAGGGAAAAAGTGAATAAGGAGAGGATCCTCCTCAAATCCCTCCTTCACCTCCATATTCACCTCCTTCTACTCCTCCTTCTTCAAGTTCAAGTTCTAAATCCAATGCAAAGAAACATGTCCATAAACATAAGACTGAAATGCCTTTATTAAAAGTTGATGTTAAATTTGAATTACCCATGTATGATGGTGAAGTTAATGAAGAGAGACTTGAAAATTGGGTCAGACAGATGGAGGTTATTGCAGTGTGCAACAAATCAAGGATGAGGCAACTCAGATCAAGTTGGCTTTGCTTAGACTTGCAGGCACAACACTCATCTGGTTGTAAAGCAAGTTGAAAAATGGAACGCGACAAGTGGGTAATGTATTTCCATCATGGAAAAGTTTCATGTATGTACTTAGAAAGCAATTCCATCCTTTGGGTTATAAAGAGAAAGCATTAATTGAATGGTAAGCTTTAAAACTAAGAAAAGGACAAACAATGCAAGAATACACAGATGGATTTTGTAAAATGGTATTGATGTTAGATATTCCTTTCAATACCCAAGAAACACTTATGAAGTATATAGGAGGTTTACCTGCACATATTCGAAACACTGTATTCATGTTTGGACCTACTAATCTTGATGAGGTTTCTGTTCAAGCGACATACATTGAAGCAGGGAAAACATGTGTTGGAGTATCAGGGGAATCGTCTTCAAGGAAAGATGACAAAAGCAAGTGGCATGGAAAAAAAGAAAATGCAGTGACAAGGAAGGAAGAGAATCCCTCTTGCAAGCATTGCAAGAAAGAAGGGCATGATGATGACCATTGTTGTCAATTTCATCCCAAGAAGAGGCCAAAGTGGTTCAAGGAAAATAAGGGGAGGAAAACAGTTGCAACAACAACACGACCCACAGACTTGGGATTGGATTCAGGTGATGAATCTAAAGTCTCATTGGTTGGTATGACAGGTAAAATTGGTGAAGGACTTGATTGTAGAAGTAAATTGTTTCACCTTAGGGTCATCATGAGGCACACTAAGGTTGACACATTGATAGATAATGGATCTCAATCTAAATTAATTTTTGAGGAATTGTTTAAAAAATTTGGATTAAAAACACAAATACATCATAAGCCCTACACACTTAAATGGATAAGCAATAATCATCAAATGCACATAACAAATAAGTGCACATTAAAATTTGCAATTTCATCTAAGTATGTGGACGCAGTAACATGTGATGTGGTGCCACTAAGTGAATGTGGAATGGTCTTAGGTAGTCCATACTTATATGATCATAAAGCAATCTTCTACAAGGCAAAGAATCAATATCATTTAACCAAAGCAGGTCAAGAACATGTGGTTCACGCTCATCATGTAAAGGAAAATAAAACTCTTCAAACAATGGAACAATTAAGAAAGACAGCTCAAGCAAGCAACAGACCTATAATTGTTTCAAGTCAAGTAACCGATCTTAAGCAAGAACAAGAGATGATTGTAGAATGGAAAATCAATCACATTTTGCTTCAAGATAAGCTAATGTCATGCAAGTATTATAAACATATCATCTCATTTGTAGTCATATTTTTTATGCTATCATTAGTAATTTGGTATACATGGATGATAGTGGCTGCAGTAAGATGTGACAGCATTTAAATGGCTAACAATATATTATAAGTTATCATGATTGTGTTACAATCGATCTTGCTGAGACAGGTGCACGGGACAGAGTTCAAAGACAGAGAACAAGCTAGGTGGCCTATCCCAAGCTTGATGACTAGTCAATAACCTTCTGTGGGACCAAAAGGTCCTTTAGTGGGGAGGTGTGATCCAGAATTGGATCCAGGATCTTGATGGGGCTCAAAAAGGCCTAAAAATCAAAGTTCTCAAAATGGATTCAAAATGGAGGAGTATGTAGGTCTTGTTGAGAAAAACCAAACGCAACTTGAACGGGCTCAAACAGATGTTGTATGCTCTAGATATCGCGTTCTGTTTGTTTTGCCAAACAGGCAAAAAGTTAACCAAGTCAAAGTCAATGCTAACATCAGCATGTATGATAGGTTACATTAGCACGCATCAGGATGACATCATCATGTTGATGTGGCATCACCAAGAGGAGACACATGTCCCTCAGTTTCTTCACTTTCGAGCTGATTTGGCAATGTATGGACTTGACACGTGTCACTGTATGGATTCCACGTGGAATTTCATACAGTGACGTGGCCCAATGAGAAATGGAAATGTGGCATGTGGATGACAACTGGGCAGGTGACTGTGCATACAAACTGACACATGGAAGGGTTACTAAGCATACAGACTGCTGATGTGTCGGACAGGTGGCAGGGTGACTAGGCATACGGTTTGACAATGTGGTCCAATATCGGGTCACCATGTGGCACCCTGCAGATGCCCAATGACGACTGGGTAAAAATTTATTAGGCTGGAAGGTTTGAACCTCCGATCTCCTCAGGCACCAACAACTTAACAATTGGGCGCTAACCATAAGGGCTATGATTGTTCCTTGTTGGAGAGTTAGCACATTAATTATATGTGTTGATGGGTGGCGCTTTGGATTGGTTAGGCCCCAGTCGACAGGGAGCTAAGACAGCAACTAGGGGCTACAGAATAGGGCTACATGGTTTGGGTGTGTGCATAATATTAGGGTGAGGTCACATGGCCAATCCACGTGACCCAGACCCAAACATAATGGAGGGGGCCAATGCACTAAGCACTAGTGTGAGGCCACATGGCGGAGTTCCATATGACCAGGGGCCAACTAGTTAGGGGTTATGCCCAATATATTGTAGAAAGTGGTTTTTAAACTATAGAATAATGATTTTTCAAAAGATTTGAGAGATTTTGGTCTTTTTGGGGGGATATTGGGCCCTTTTTGAGGCCAGATCTTGGGGGGAAGTTGAGAGATGGTTACCAAATTTAGATATTTATAAACTAGGCCTTCTTGAGGCCATGGGGAGGACATTCAGAGAAGGTTTATGCCGAAGATTTTCCAAGCCAAAGCCATTTTTATGCAGAGAAGTTGTTGAGGAACGCACCTTTGCGGGCCATTTTTGGGAGCTCTGGTCATCCGATTTGAGTGTCGTTTATTTTTTTGAGTTAGAGATCTAGTAGAAAAAGACTAGATCGGTTTTGTAACCTTTTGGCACTACTAAGATGTACTTTTTAATCTTTGAAAAGAAATAAGAAAGCCTCACTTACTGAGACAAAGGCCCTAAGATGTAGGGGAGATTGTCGAACTCCGTTATCACATTGGTGTTATGGTTTGTTGTTGTTTATGCTTTATTTCAGATCTGTATATGTGCATATGGTTGTGATATTTCTTCTATACTTCTTCCTCTTTCATTAAGCTTCCTAAATTGGTTAATAAACACATGCTAAATAACTCAACCATTGTCGTGTAAAATATCTTTTTGGATCATAAAAGGGGGGATTTGATGCACATGTTTGGGTGGTTATTTTGTTAAACATGTCTTACTTGGTGTGATAATTGTGACTTGTGGACCCTTGGAGGGAGTAATTGTTTGTCTTTGCAGGGCCTTTCCAGGTGAAATCTTGTTTGTGGGGGCACACGATTGCTTGGACCTTCATAGGGCATGAAGACCACATGTTGGATGATGCACCCCCTCTCATTCGACACTTGGGAGGATGAATGTTACCTTTGGATGCACTTGCAAACCATGAGATGATCACATTCTATCCTCTTGCACCTCAACACTGGCCTTTGGAGGCCTAAAAAGTCACTTTCTATGCCCTAGACATCACATGGAATCTAAGGTTTTTTATGAGGTTCTCATGGTTGATGGTGATGTGACATGGTTTGATGGAGATACAGACACTTGGCATGCAATAGATAACTTGGTGGTAAGGCACATGGCCTTTGGAGGCCCAATTATCTTCACCAAAAGGCTCAATGTTTTTCCTGGAGGCCTAACACCACCCTTTAGGGTACAACGTCTCCCCTAAAAGGGGAATTGCGTTATGTATTTTGTAATTTTAAGTTGCAAAGGGAAAATAGAAGAGGTCAGCCTCTCTAATTTGTTGTTGACATTTTAAAAGTGGAAAAATTGTTTTTTCATGGCCTCATATAAATAGAGGTCACCTCAATGTTATTTTATCATCATGTGCATGAGAATTACATACTCTTTTGACTGAAATTTTTTCCCTACTTAGGAAAATCACACTATCTATTTATTGGTGTATTATGGATGCTTATTACTTGTCTATTGGAAGGAAGGATAACAATATATCTTGATGCTCATTTTCTTGGTGATGTGATGGAATGCTCTCGTTGAATATGGGTTTTGCATGTTATCTCTTGAAATTGGTAAGGAATTTTTTGCATAAGTGTGTTTTTTCTTTTTTGTTTCAAGGTTAATATGTCTAGATATTTGGAGGAGTATAAGGGCATACCCTTCCCTCAAGATATATATTTGTTATCATTGAAAAGAACTATTTTGCAAAGGTTTCTACAAGGAGTAAAAGGGCTTACACCCTTGTAGATTTACCTTGCCAAGTTTTGTTTTCTCTAGGAAGTAAAAGGAATTACACCCCTAGAGAAGTTAAACACCCTAAATTACACACAAGAGACTACATTAACCCAATTAATAATGCACTCATATAATTACATTGGAGATTGTATATTCATGCATTGGTATACGTGAATTTATGAGATACTGTAATTGTTCAAGTTGGATCTATTTCTACATGTTATAGGCTTTCATGTGCCCTAGGGGTGTCTTGATTGGCAAAGTAATTCTCTTTTCTGTTATAAATTAATGCTACAGACATTAGGGCTGCTGAAAATCATTTTCTCTTCACTTATTATTCACTTTTCTATTGTTAGAAGTCACTAGCAAGCTGCCATAATTGTTCCACTAATTGAATGTTATCTTTTGGGTGGATTGTTTGTTGATTTTGATGGGTATAAGTTGTTTTTGTAGAAATAATTTTCTACATCCATAAAGTTGTTAAAATATTTTTTTATAAATCTAATTAATAGCCCCTTAAATGCTACAAAGTCTTTCTCTAACTATTGGGAGTTTATCTGGTCATTACTAGCTTTGTTTCCATCATCTTGCACTAGGTTTTGGTAGTATAATTTGCAACTGATAGAACGTGTTTACTACATAAAATATATTTGCATATGTTGAAAGATTGGTTGTCATTGATGTCAACCCTTGAAGAAGTCTAGTAGCCCCAAAGGTATGGTCATGGAACCCGTATTTTATCAAGTAAAAAGGTTGTGAAGGACAATGTAAATGCAGATAACTCACTCATGGATGGATAGTCCTCGTCATGTCATTTTTGGTGATAGGTGGCACACCACGTGGTTCCTCATGGTTGAGGAGTTATGGCCTTGTGAAGTTAGAATCCCCAAATAATGGTTAAGAAACCCCTAGTTAGTTACAATTCAATTAATGAAAGGGTAAAGTGGTTGTAACAAGAAAGTTTGGAAGCCCATAAGTTTAAAGAGAGAAGTTACTTGGAAAAAGTATAAATACACCTCAAGGAGTCTCTCATAAGTACATTCACACATTCTCTCTATTGAATATCTTCTTATGAGTAAGTGATATTTTGGTAAGTTTGCGATGACAAAATATGAGGTAACGAAGAGTGAGAAGTGCAAGAGTTTTTGGATCAAAGAGGAGAGCTAGGGTTTTTAGAGGAAACCTTGATTTGGATGACCCCCATGAGTCAGATAACTAGTGTCCCGCGAGGCACCCCCATGGGTTAGTCAGCTAGTGTCTCGTGAGGAACCCCCACTAGTCACCTAGTGCTTGTCACGTGAGGCCCAATGTGACAAGAAGTCTTAGTCCCATGAGGACAAGACATATTGAGGAGTATCCTAGTGCCAGGTTGTTGAAGACTGAAGAAAGGCTATAGGTATATAAAATTTTATATCAGGTCAACTATAAGACTACACATATGTTTATGTGTATGATTTGAAGGTTACTTGTTGGTTTTCCTATGGTACATCCTTGAGGCATGCTTGTATATTGTTGAGGCATTGGCACTTGATTGAGGTACGACTTCGATACATGGTTTAGTGAGGTATATTATTGCAACTAGTTTGGTATATGATATATCCTTGAGATGTTGGTATATGGTTGAGGTTTACTCTTGGTATATTGTGGAATATTCATGAGGCACTTCATTGATGATATTTTATATGTCTATTCATGATTGATGCTATGGTATATGGTATAGGTTTTACATATTGATGCTTTAGTATATGGTACATGATTGATACATGATTATCTACTCATCATTGATGTTATGGTATCTACATTTGGCATATCTTATGGTACATTATTGATTCATTTTGGTACATAATTGATGCTTGGTATCATACATGTTTGGTTTAACACATGTTGATGATACATTACAGGTTGATGGTACAGTGATAGTGACAGGTTGGATACAATGATAGGTTGATGTGATAGTGGCAGTGATTGTGGTAGTGACATTTTGGTATACACTTATATTTTAGGGCAACAGGACGGGGAAAGGAAAGGGGGTTGTATCCTCCTTCCGGTTGGTGCCAGAGAACACATGGAGTTGGAGCTTCCTTCAAGTTGGAGCCTGAGAATTAGGGAGTTGTTTCCTCCTTCTGGTTGGAGCCATAGAATTTAGGGATTTGTAGCTTCCTTTAGGTTGGATCTTGTAAATAGGGGGTTGTAGTCTCTTTCCAGTTGTAGTTGGAGAATTGGGAAGTTGGCTCTTCCAATGAATGTATTATTTTGATATATAAGAAAAAAAATTGCATGGTTTTCTCTGATTTGGGTTTCCATGTAAATTATGGTGTACTGTGTTTCTATGGATGTCTATTATGCTCTGTTGATTTATATTGCTCATGATATGTTGTTGATATACTGCTAATTAAATTAATGATTACATATTGTGGTTAAAAGTGATCATAAAGTTCTCATACTGATTCAAACCCCCTCTTAGTATTCCAACAATTGGTATCAAAGCAATGTTCTTCAAGAAACCGTTTAATCAGTGGAAGAACATCATGGAATATTCTAATATTGGAGCACCAAGGTTTGATGGTAGGAACTATTCCTTCTTAATGGAAACCTTTTTAAAATCACATGGATTTGATGTTTGGCAATTAGTAGTATACAGATATGCAACGCCATCCACTACCCCAACTGACAAAGATGTAAATAAACTCAGTGAAAACAAATCAAAGGCTAAAAGCACCATTCTGAGAAGTCTGGATGATTTGTTATTTTTCAAAGTTATGCATTGCGAGATCGCAAAGGATATTTGGGATAAAATTCAAAATATTTATGAAGGAGATGTCAAAGTCAAGGGAGATAAGATTGAAACCATTAGAGATAAGTTTGAGCAATTGAAGATGAAGGAAGATGAAGACTTTGCAACCCACTTTCTACAAGTTGAAGAAATAGTGAACACTATCATAGGACCGTGAGAATAAATTTTTGAATCAATGGTGGTTCAAAAGGTTCTAAGATCTCTACATATGAGATTTGATCCTAAGATATAAACCCTGGAAGAAAGAACAAATATTGACAATTTGAGCATGGATGAGCTACATGGAATATTCACATCTTATGAAATGAGGATAGAATAAGATAACCCAATCACAAAGGAAGAAACATTCAAGGCATCCAATAATACAATGAAGAAAAACAAGAAAAAGTCAAAACCATATTGCAATTGCAGCGATGATTCAGAGGAAGAAGAAGAAGTGGAAAATTATGAAAAGAAGAAGGCACTTGATCCACAGAGCATAGACTGTATCTTTGTTGGATACCTTGATGGTGTGAAGGGATGCATACTTATTGATCTTTCCTTAGACCGATTGATCCAGGATCTTTTCATCGAGTGACTTATAAAGAATTGCATTAAATGAGAATAAATTAAAGTGAACCATTAAAGAAGGAAAAACTCAAAATGAAGAGACATAAGCATCATATCTAAACACAAAAAAATGATAACGAAGTTCGTCCCTGGTGGAATACATCTTCAGGTTCTGCTCTCAAATGGGTAGGCTCTTTCATTAACTCAGTAAAAGAATTAGGCAAAATACATAAGTATACCTCATTCTGAAATCAAGTTGCATAAATAATGCTCAGATCAGAAAACAGACAACACCACTGAATTTGTGGCATCGAATTACCCAAAAATGATTGTCTCCATGCCTCAATCTGACTCTATCACTCCCAGGCCCAAGAATAAATTTGTCTTGGTTTCCATGCCCTCTGCAACCTACAATAATGACTATAATTTCATAGAAATTCATGCCCAAAAGGTCTTATGGTACGTGTACCTCCCCCCCGATGGCTGGGTGGATGCAACATTTAATAATTATTAAAGGATTTGGTTACAGTGTAATGGCCCATGACCTATTGGTTAGGGCGGATTTGTAAAGGCACGAGTGTGGGAGGAGGTTCTGGGGTCAAACCCCACAACCTCCCCTTTTGGGATTTGTATTGGTTACATTGTATATATATAACATGACCATTCCACTAGTTTAGTGGTGGCTCTAGAACCATATCCAACTATTTAAAACTGTGGCTAGGTTTGGCACGGTCCACTAGATTTGGCAGACCTGGAAAACCATTTTTTTTTCCAAATTTTTTCTCACGGGCTGTCCTTGGGCATTTCCCGCCTGCCACGTGGAAGCCTCTGAGTAGGACACGTGGAATCCTCTCACTAGTCCACGCTTCCACCTACCAATTTAGAACATCGCGTTAATGTACAGACTGTACGGACTTCCATGTGGCATGATCCGATCGGTCCACTAATCGATCTAAAAATGGTAAAATCGAGTGACATGTGGCAGCCTCTGGGATTCCATGTCATCATGCTTACATCAACATGCCACGTGTCACCTTCCTTGTCCTTCATGCATGTTGTACAGATTATTACATTAGCAATACGTATGCTGACTCATCCTCTTCTGACTAGGCTAGGTTGACCAAACTTTGACCGCGAATATATTTCAATCTGTAATTCCGTTTGACGAGCCATTTGTGCCATTAGAAATCTTGCGATTCTCTCTTCGTGATAATGCCATTTTCACTGAGTTTTGGGAACTTTAAATTCTAAGTTGTTCTTAGCCTTCTCTAGATCCTTTTTGAATCACGCCTTCCCACTGAGATTTGTTTGGACCACCAAAAGATTTCATCAATCAACATGCAAGTGAGGGAAGAGTCCTCTCATTTTTTCCTTCTCTATCCACTTTTCCTTGCTTGGATGTGTGCCTTTTAAGCCTACTCGAAGATAATCAACATCAACCCTGTGTGAAGTCCTCGTCCTCCTGTCCAGGATGATATCTTCCTGTAAATCATCCAAGTAATCATGTGAAAACTCATCAACTGAAGGTATTGAAACTTCCTCATATTGATCCATGATCATGGGAGGCTCAAAAAGTTTCAAGTTCTCAACGTTTACAACTGAGTAAATCTGCATGTAAGGTGGAAGATCTATATGAAAAACATTGGTACCAGTTTTATCTAAGATAGTGAAGGGTCCATAAAAGATGGGCTTGAGCTTCTTGCCTTCACCCTTCAATCTCTCCTTGTTGATGTGAATTATACGCATTCTCCAACCTGGAACTGATGATCAACCCTGTGCTTGTCATGTCGAGCTTTATACCATGCTTGATTTTTCTCCAATTATTCCCTAATGACCTGATGTATTTGTTGGATCCTCTGGATGAACTTGCGGGATCTATCCTCTGTTCGCTCTTCATTCACATCGACATATCTCCCATACATAAAGTCCAAAGGAACCTTTGGTAGGTACCCAAAACATGTCTCAAAAGGTGAAGTCTGACTGGACGAATGCAAATCTCAATTGTAAGCATGTTGTACATAGGGTATATTTTCATCCCAGAACTTAGGATGCTTGCTGCAATAGCCTTGAAGAAAAAGTACCACTATTCAATCTACCACCTCTATCTGTCCGTCACTCTGTGGATGGAAAGCAGTGCTCCTCTTCAATTTGGTGTTCATCATCCTCCACAAGCTAGTCTAAAATTCCCTAAGGAATTGAGTATATCGATCTAAGACAATAGATTTGGGTAACCCAAAGTGAACTCAAACATATTGAAAGAAGAGATTAGTAGTCTACTCAATAGTGATCTACTTTTTACATGGCATTAGGATACACATCTTGTTGAACCTATACACTTAAACATACAAATAACCATGACCCCCTTTGGTCATTGGTAAGCCCCCTACAAAATCCATGGAGATACTTTCCCATGGATGGGATGGAACAAGAAGTGGTGAGTATAGCCCCAAATTTCTATTAGTGGGCTTACAAGTAGAACACATCACACACCCCTTTACATATTTAGTTACAATAGCTTTCATTTGAGTCCAGTAACAAAACCTCTGCAAATGAGCCATAGTTTCTCCTACCCCAAAATTCCCAGGCACAAGAGAAGTGTGAGATTCTCATATTACATGGACTCGTTCATTTGTAGGAATACATAGCCTTCCAAGATGGTAGAGTAGTTTCCCCTACAGAAAATAGTTCTCTACCTGTGCACCAAGGGTTAGCTTCTCATATACTTCTTTAAAATCTTCATCGACGTCATATTGTTCTACATAGATATCATGAGATAAATAAGTATTCTTCAAAATAATAGAAGCAACAATAGGAGATATAGAAATCATATCGGCTACCTTGTTACTTGTACCCTTTTTGTACTTGATTACCAAATGAAATTGTTGTAGAAAACCCATCCATCTATAGTGTCGAGATTGTTGCAATTACATCTGTGCTTGGAGATATTGTAAGGGTTGGTGATCTGTATGTGTGATTGTTTTCTTCCCAAACAAGTAATGCTTCCATTTCTTTATGCTCTGGACTAATGCATACAACTCTTTATCATATGTAGGATAGTTAACAACATCTTGGTTAAAAATTCCAGAGTGGTAACATATAGGCTTATGATATTGAATCAATACTGAACCCATGGCATATTTGCTGGTGTTACAAGGGAAAAACTCTATATGGTCAAGGGTAAACCACAACAGACAGGTATGATAGTAGAAATCAACTCAATTCCATTGTATGCTATATAAACTAATGTGCAAGATAAGAAAGAGGCCTACCTCGATCCAACGTTCGATGATGTTCCACCGTTGAGAACTTTGACCCAAAGCTTTATACCTGCAATAAGTTCTCAACAAACAAGCATAGCAAGTACATGGTGATAGTATAAAGGGGTTAGCACATTAGATAACAAAATCCATTAATAAACATTACAAACATGTCCATGGATAATAATCATATATTTGCACGATACCAATAGGACGAGAAAGGAGTATTTCTATTAATAATTGATCAACAGAAGTGACAACATTACAGACTTCCATGTCAGCACAGTTTGAAACTAAGGAACCAAGTTCCTTCCAACCGGGCCTCCACCACTTCAATCCTCCATCAAAGGCAATCTCATAGGAGAGAGACAATGAGGTTCTCTCAAGAATAGGGAAAGAGATTGGGGGTTGAACACCATTTTTAGACTTGAGGGACAAAGAGATGCCGACTCAATATGAAGTAATTTCTCCATAATAACTTTTCTCTCAAAGTTGAATGATTTCTCTCCTTTTCCATAGCTCGGAATTGTTCTTTTATAGTATTCAAAATGCAATTGAAGGGTAGATTCAGAACATTTCTAGTATGTGGAAGGCCAAGGATCAGAGATCTCCTGTCATAACATGGAAACCCAACTCCATTTTGTATTTTCTGGCACAAATCCCAATGTATGTGGGCTGTAGTGGAGTAGACTGTGTATACGCATGCTGTATAGCAGATAGGGCGCATATATGTGGAAAAGTGTGTATTTTTGGCTTTGGATTCATCAAGAAGGGATGACAAGTCTGCATAGGGAAATGGAAAAAGGCCCTCTGTGCAAGATAGCAGCGGTGGGGAAAATCTTGCTATAACAGATGCCCCCTAATGTGTGATATCAGAGGAGTATCTTCATTGGCCGAAATACATTATAAATAACCCAGGAGTGCAGTGGTAGAGAACCAACTAGATGAACTCGATTGCTCATTACATTCTGTATTGACTTTGCATACATGGCTGCCAAGTATACAATGCAGATCCATGTGGAAAATATACCAAATAAGTGTCTGTGGCCATGAATAGGAAAATACAAATGCAGTTATATGCCAAAAGTTGTCATAGTCATGAACAAGGCCCAGTGAAACCAGTCTCAAAATCAATCTGAAGATATTTGTATACCATGGAGTACAATCTGATCTCCCATGATCACTGAAGTTAAATAGGTGTTGGTCCATTGTGTAATACCCCAAGGATGTGCCCCAATTGTATTATGAATTGTAATTTTGTTTTATAGGTTGGTGAGCCGAGTTTATATAAGCTAGTGGGCTTATGTGTTATTTAGGCCAGGGAGCCTAAGTGTTGAGGGCCAAGAGCCTAATTTTTCTACATATAATTATGCACAATATTAATATAAACACCGCTGCGTGTAGACTGACCATGATGAATGAGTGATGGGGGACTAAGCTTCCACATAATGGGCAAGGGATTGGGGGATGGAAGCTTGGGAAGAGAGGCTAAGTGTTGAGCCTAGGGGATTAACTCCTTGGGAATAATATTTTAATATTATTCCAAAAGCCATGTGAAATATATGTTTTTATCCTAAGCCCTGGGAGAGGCAACGCATGCAACTCCAAGTGTGCAAAAGGAAATGCATGCAACTCCAGGAAGACAAGTGTCGACCTGGGTGCTTGCGGTTAAAAAATAAAGCTTCAACTGAGTTTGGGGTTCCTCCTCCATTCTAGCGTTTGTTTGTCTGAACCATGTGTCTATGTGTCTGATCTCTGCATTGATTCCTGGTCACGTAGCTCTGAAACCAGTGTTACTTGAACCGTGTTGTGTCTTAGTGGCCTGTTTCCATATTCTACTGTCTCAACTGCTTGAGTCTATGTTCGACCTCCGCGTGGATTGAGCCATGTCACAAACCCGTGGACTGAGCTGTGTCACCTGTGCATCCCATGAGCCTAGCCTATCCACTCTTGCAGAGTCGAGTTTGTACCCGAACTGTCTTGGGTTGTTGCCTTCTGTGTTTCCTGAGTGGAATTGACTAGTAGTTGTCGCTGTTATTCTGAACTTGTGGGAATTGATTTGGAAACTAGTTGAAGAAGCAGGTTGTCAGGCCTATGAGCATCTCTCTCTAGGTGAGAGAGTCTGCTGGGAAGTGGTTTTCTCCTAGAGGGAGTCCAACACCAGCTACAAAGATTTGAGAATTCTTGATCCGGCCTGTTGCTGAGACCCAAAGAGGGAGGTGAAGCACCGATGAACTATGCTTGTGAAGGTGTATACTCTTGGGTGGAACATGTATGTGGGGAATGATATTCTATGAGGAGTGGGTGTAAGAAGGCTCCTGGAGAGAATCCTTTTGGTTTCTTTGTGCAGTTTTCCCTGTAACCTCAGCCTAGACTAGGATTCCTTGCCTTGGTTGGAGCTTAGTCCTAGCTCGGGGTGACCCACTGTTGAGCATGATGAGTAGTGAGGTCTAAGGCTGGGAGGTTCATGGAAGGATTGCACATGGGTGGTGGAATTACCACAGTTTCAAAGATAAGTACCAGCTTATGCTTAATGTTATGTTTTGCATGCCTATGTTTCTTATATGTATCATGTATTCTATTGTGCATATGATTTATTGTTAATGTCATGGATTATTTATGTTAGCAGTAATATTGTACTTACTCTAAGTTAAATGTGTTTAATTTTATTTAAATGCATGTTACTAATCAAGCATGAGAAGGATGTTTTTCTGCACAGTAGCGTTTTCCCTACCAGTGGGATGAGTTGACGGCGGGGAATGTTACAGTTTGGTATCAGATCCTGGTTTCAACGCTGAGCTTGGATGGGCCAGATAAGTGGTATTTGGACTGAGGTTTTGAGAAGAAATTGTGTCTGGAGGACTAATTTCAGACCTCAGAATGTTTCTGAGTGTCAACGGACTACTTGACCATGTTACAAAGCTCATGAGGTGTAGCGGTATTATAAAACTGCAGCCGATGTGGTATATGGCCATAGGGAGAGAGAAAAATCCACACCAGAAGTGTTGGAGCCATAGGATATGTTCAGGAGGAAAGGAGAACCCTCACGATCATCAAATCTAGAGAACATGCACAAGGCTTAAAACCCTTTGGAGTTGCACAGGAGTGTGGAAATCGCGATACGCGAAATCCCAAATTCGTCAGGACCATCCATCAGAAAGAACGCGTGGAGAGCGATCAACCTTTCGCTGACTCGTGACCTGAAATGGTCTAAGGGTGAGTTTGTGAGAATTCAAAAAACGTGAATCCACAATTGGATCACAATTGTCGATCTAAGAGAGATCTGGATCGTTAGTTGTCCAGGAAGAAATCGACATTTCAGGAATAGGGAGGACGAAGGTGGAAAATCCTTCGACCTCGTGACACACAAAATCATGATACGTGAAATGACGATGAGATATGAGTCGTCAGATCATGGGGAATCAGGACCATTGGATCAAGTAGGTGATAGACCATAATTTCATAATTTCGGCAAACAAAAGTTCGAGATGGGTGATGCACGAACTCCTTATGCCCAAAACGAAAAGTGAAAGTAGTGGGCCCCTTGACATCGCTGGGAGTGAGGTGGACCTTCTTAAGGACACCATGTGTCACTACCTTGGTGGGTGAAAGCTATGTTGTGGGCCCAAAGGGTAAGGAAATCAAAATTTTGGAAGTCGGGAGTTGGAGAAGGAAGCGAGTGCGAGAACCTCCGGGACCAAAACCACGAAACCGGAAACCCCGAAGCCTCGAAATCTCGAAACCCAAAGTTTTGTTTGGAGAGCCTTGTAGCACCTAGTAGTTTAGTGTTTGATCACAGCCCATGGATGCATGGGTTGGGGACTAAGAAAACAGGGTCTATCACTCGAAAATTACAGAGTCGAGCGGAACTCGGAAAATTTGTGAAGTCAAAATGTTTTCTTATTCGTGTTGGTTTATGATTGTTGTAGTTTAATTAAGGGTTTAAGGCCTGAAAAACTTTGGTTGACTGCACGTTGTGTGTGCAGAGTTCAACGAGTTTCAGGACAACCACGAATTGACGCCGAGTATAGAAATGGAAGAGGTGCGGATTGTCTCCAATTTAGAGAACGAAAGAGAAGGAAGGGATGTCAACTTGGGAGTTGAAGGATCAAACTCCAATGGGAATGGAAGAGAATTGGATAAGGAAGGGCATATGATGAAAATCATTGAAAGATTGCAGAGAGAGGCCCAGGCTCACTGAGTTGATAGCTGAAAGCTCATGAGGATCAGGGATCGACAGGGTGAATTCAACTTAAAGATGTTGAAGAACCTAGAAAGAATAGAAAGGAAATTGGAAAAGGAGAGTGACACAAGAAAAACATGGAGTCACAGGACCCTTGAGAGAAAAATAATATCGAGGAGTGGTAGCAGACATCATCGTCGCTCCCCAAAGCATTCTGATAAGGAAGCACATAGTAGTTCAAGCCCATCCCCTACTAGAAAACACCAAAGATCTGGAGTGGATGAATTGAAAGGGGAGATGAACAAGATTAAGCCTCCTACGTTTGATGGAGAACATAAGAAGGAGGAAGATGCTGAAACATGGTTTCTTGGAATGAGGAAATATTTCCAACTACAGAATTATTCTTCTCATTCAGAAGGAAGAATTGCAATGTATCAACTAAAAGGAAAAGCATCCATGTGGTGGGATCAACTTGTGCAGGTGCATCACATTAGAGAGAAAAATATCACATGGAATTAATTCAAGAGGTATTTCGAGAGGAAATACCTGACTAAAAGACACTATGATAGAAATATGAAGGAGTTCTTCGAACTCAAGCTGGGCAGCATGACCATTGATGAATACGAACGAAGGTTTTTGGAATTACTGAAGTATGTTCCATTCATCAAAGATGAGGCTGTCAAGATTCATAGGTATCTGAGTGGGCTGCCACCTCCCATTGGTGACAAGATTTAGTATGATGATCCTAAGACTATGGAAGAAACAATAAGAAGAGAGAAATTCTTATATGAGAAACAAAGAGAAAATCCTACCTTTCAAAAGGCTTGGGATGACCAGAAGAAGTTTAAGAAAGAACAGAGGCAACAGGGAAACAAACCTCCCTTTTTCAGAAATAGTCCTCAAGGACATCCATCATTTAGAGAGCCGAGAATCTATGAAGTGGGGGAACAAAGGCTGAGACATATGCCCATTCAATGTTGGGGTTGTAAGGATAACCACAAGTACAGAGATTTTCCCCATAAAAATGGCAAAGTAAGAGTTGTCCATAATGTTCAACAAGTTGAAACAATTGAGGACATGGGCAGTAGAATGCCAAGGATCTATGCGGCCCTGGACAACAAGCAAGCTGAATTTTAGTGGCACATGATTGAAGTGGAAGATATGATTAAAAACCAACCATTTATTATTTTAATTGATTCAGGGGCTAGCCATAGTTATATAGACCCTAGAGTGGTAGAAAGTTTGCATTTGATAAGAAGCAAACATGAAAAGTCCTGGTTAGTGCAGCTAGCTACAGGACCCAAGAGGAAAGTCACAGAGTTAGTCAAGTCCTATCCTATAGACATGAAGGGATTGAGCACAAAGGCTGAATTGAATATTTTTCTTTTAGGCTCTTATGACTATTTAATTGGGATGGACTGGTTGGACTAGCACCATGCCCTCCTGGACTGTCTTAACAAGGAATTTACCTGCCTGGATGAGGAGGGGAATCAGAAAATAGTCCAAGGAATTCCCAGAGCTATGGTTGTTAGAGAAATCTCAACGATGCAGTTGAAAAAGTGCTACATGAAAGGATGTCAATTGTTTGCAGCCCGTGTAGAGGAAGCATCCAGAGATGAAGTCTCAAATATTGGAGACCATGCAGTACTAAAAAAGTTTGAAGACATATTTTAGGAGGTAACTAAACTACCTTCGAAGAGAGATATCGATTTCTCTATAAATTTGATGCCTGCAGCAGCTCCAGTGTTGAAAGCTCCTTATAGAATGAGTACGCCAAAGCTGAAAGAGTTTCAATTACAGCTTGAAGAGATTCTAAAAAAGGGGTACATTCAGCCAAGCGTGTCACCTTGGGGTACCCCAGTCCTGTTCGTGAAAAAGAAGGATGGGATGTTGAGGCTATGCATTGATTTCAGATAGTTGAACAAAGTAACTGTCAAGAACAAGTATCCTCTGCCAAGGATCGATGATCTTTTCGATCAGTTGAAAGGTGCAAAAATATTTTCGAAGATAGATCTCAGATCGGGATATCACCAGGTAAGAATAAAGGATGAAGACATCAGCAAGGCCGCCTTTAGAACAAGGTATGGTCATTATTATTTCACAGTGGTACCTTTTGGGTTGTCAAATGCACCTGTTGTTTTTATGTGCTTGATGAATGGTGTATTCAGGGACTATCTAGACAAGTTTGTCATAGTCTTCCTGGATGACATTTTGGTGTATTCCAAGTCAGAGGAAGAGCATGAACAACACCTGAGGATGGTGCTGCAAGTGTTGAGAGAACACCAACTATATTCCAAGCTGAGCAAATGCTAATTTTATCAAAGGTAGATCCATTACTTGGGGCACACTCTTTCAGAAGAAGGGATTGTCGTGGATCCTGAGAAGGTTGAGGTCGTTAGAGAATGGTCAGCACCAAGGAATGTGGTAGAAGTTAGATCCTTTATGGGTCTAGTGGGCTATTATAGAAGGTTTAAAACAAGGTTCTCAAAGATAGCTCACCTTATCACTTCCTTGCAAAGGAAGGAGAAAAGGTTTCAGTGGACTGAAGAGTGTGAGAAAAGTTTCCAACGATTGAAGCAGTTGTTAACCAACGCTCCAATCTTGAGGATTGCAGATCCAAATGTGGATTTTTTGGTGTGCACAGATGCATGTAAAGAAGGATTGGGAGGATTTCTCAGTTAGAATGGATTTGTAATCTGTTATGAGTCTAGGAAACTGAAAGAGAATGAAAATAATTATGCCACTCACAATTTGGAGTTAGCAGCAATCGTTCACACCCTGAGGAAATGGAGGCATTACCTCATGGGAAGGAGGTTTGAACTCAGAACAGACCATAACGGTTTGAAATATTTGTTTTTTCAGCCAACCTTAAATGCTAGACAAAGTAGGTGGCTAGAATTTCTGTGTGAGTACGACTATGAGATCAAGCATATCAAAGGAAAGGAGAATAAAGTGGTTGATGCACTCAGCAGGAGGGTGCATGAATTAAATGCTACAACCATTAGCATGTATCAGACTGATATTTAAAGCAGAATTCTGGAGGCTTCAAATGTAGATCTATAGTACAGGGAATTGGTAGCCAAGCTACAATAGGGTAATATGCCACAAAAGATGGAAATTTATAAATTGGAAATAGATGGAATACTGTTGTACAAGAACATAATTTTTGTACCCAATGTCTAGTGCTTGAAATAGATATTTTTGCAGGAGATGCATAATGTGCCTTATGCAGGGCACCTGAGATATCATAAAATAGTAGCAGCGGTCAAGAGCCATTACTTTTGTCCAGGTATGAAGAGAGAGATCGCTGAATACATCGCCAGATGTATGGATTGCCAGAAAGTTAAAGATGAGCATAGGCATCCAGCAGGGTTGCTGCAACCTTTACCCATTCTTGAGTGGAAGTGGGAAGTAGTAATAATGGATTTTATTATAGGATTGCCTAGAACAAGCAAGCTGCATGATTCGATCATGGTGGTGGTGGACAAGCTTACAAAATCTACCCATTTTAATCCACTGAAAACTACTCACAAGGCAATAGATGTTGCTGATATTTTTGTGAAGGAAGTGGCACGATTGCATGGAATTCCTAAAACAATTGTGTCTGATAAAGACCCGAAATTCACCTCAAATTTCTGGAAAGGATTGTTCAAAGGATTCGAAATGAATATGAACTTTAGTACAGCTTATCATCCTGAGTATGATGGACAGATAGAGAGGGTGAACAGAGTAATAAAAGACATACTAAGAATGTATGTGATGGACCAACCATCAAGATGGGAAGAATACCTGCACTTGGTAGAATTTGCCTATAACAATGGGTATCATGCATTGTTGAAGATGATCCCATTTGAAGCACTTTATGGAAGAAAGTGCAATACTCTAATGAGCTGGGATAATTCGGCTAATAGAGCAGTAGTTGGGCCAGAGTTGCTTAAGGAGATTGAGGACCAAATGATAAAAATTAAGCGGAATTTGAAAGCTGCCTAGGGCAGGCAGAAAAGTTATGTTGATAAGAATAGAACCCACATAGAATTAAAAGTGGGTGATCATGTTTTCCTGAAAGTGAAAGCTAACAGGAGTTCCCTGAAGATGGGAAGTTGCGCCAAGTTGGCAGCTAGATTTTGTGGGCCATTTGAAATTCTGGAAAGGATTGGGCTAGTTGCATATATGCTTGCATTACCTGCATCTATGACTGTACATAATGTGTTTCATGTTTCATTGCTTAAGAAATATATACCAGATGCTAATCATGTTATCGATTGGAATGTGATTCAGGTGGAACAAGAAGGTGTCCTGCAAGTGCATCTTGTTTGCATATTGGACAAGAAAAACAAACAACTCTGAAATCGAGCTATAGGGCTTGTAAAAGTCCAGTGGACCTGGTATGGTCCTGAGGACATGACATGGGAGCATGAAGATGTTATGCGGGCAAAGTACCCACTTCTTTTTGAAAATTTTGAAAAGCTTGCAGATGCAGTGTAAAGTTGCACTGAGGACAGTGCAAAACTAAGGGGAGGTGATTGTAATACCCCAAGGATGTGCCCCAATTGTATTATGAATTGTAATTTTGTTTTATAGGTTGGTGAGCCAAGTTTATATAAGCTAGTGGGATTATGTGTTATTTAGGCTAGGGAGCCTAAGTATTGAGGGCTAGGAGCCTGATTTTTGTACATGTAATTATGCACAATATTAATATAAACAATGCTACATCCAGACCGACCACGATGAATGAGTGATGGGGGACTAAGCTTCCATAGAATGGGAAAGGGATTGGGGGCTAGAAGGTTGGGAAGAGAGGCTAAGTGTTGAGCCTAGGGGCTTAAGTCCTTGGGAATAATATTTTAATATTATTCCAAAAGCCATGTGAAATATATGTTTTTATCGTAAGTCCTGGGAGAGACAACGCATGTAGCTCCAAGTGTGCAAAAGGGAACGCATGCAGCTCCAAGAAGACAAGTGTTGACCTGGGCACATGCAGTTAAAAACTAAAGCATCAGTTGAGTTTGGGGTTCCTCCTCCATTCTGGCATCCATTTTTCTGAACTGTGTGTCTATATGTCTGATCTCTGCATTGATTCCTTGTCACACAGCTCTGAAACCGGTGTTACCTGAACCATGTTGTGTCTTAGTGGCCTGTTGTTGTATTCTGCCATCTCAACCACTTGATTCTGTGTTCGACCTTTGCGTGGATTGAGCCATGTCACAAACCCATGGACTAAGATATGTCACCTATACATCCTATGAGCCCAACCTATCCTCTCTTACAAAGTCAAGTTCGTACCCGAACTGTCTTGGGTTGCTGCCTTCTGTGTTTCCTAAGTGGAATTGACTGATAGTTGTCACTGTTATCCTAAACTTGCAGGAATTGAGTTGGAAACTAGTTGAAGAGGTAGGTTATTAGGCCTGTGAGCAGCTCTCTCCAGGTGAGAGAGTCTGCTGGGAAGTGGTTTTCTCCCAGAGGGAGTCAAGCACCAGCTACGGAGCTCTGAGAATTCTTGATCCGGCCTATTGCTGAGACCCAGAGAGGGAGGTGAAGCACTGATGGACTGTGCTTGTGAAGGTGTATACTCCCAGGTGGAACAGGCATGTGGGGAATGAGAGTCTGTGAGTAGTGAGCATAAGAAGGCTCCTTGAGAGAATCCTTCCGGTTTCTCTATGCAATTTTCCCTGTAACCTCAGTCTAGACTAGGATTCCTTGCCTTGGGTGGAGCTTAGTCCCATCTCGGGGGTGACCCACTACTGAGCATGATGGGCAGTGAGGTCTAAGGCTGGGAGTTTCGTGGAAGGCCTGCATGTGGTTGGTGGAATTACCACGGTTTCAAAGATAAGTATCAACTTATGCTTAATGTTATGTTTTGCATGCCTGTGTTGCTTATATGTATCATGTATTCTGTTGTGCATATGATTTATTGTTAATGTCAAGGATTATTTATGTTAGCAGTAATCTTGTACTTACTTTGAGTTAAATGTGTTTAATTTGATTTAAATGCATGTTATTAATTAAGCATGAGAAGGATGTTGTTCTGCATAGTAGCGTTTGCTTGGCCAGTGGGATGAGTTGACGGCAGGGAACATTACACATTGAAAGGGAAGCAATAGCTCAAGAAAGTTGTGGCCACATATTGATGTCTTCAAGTCTTCTAAACTGTCCGCCAAGGGTGAAAGTATACATCATGTGAATAAAGGAGTTGAGGTCGAACATAATGAGACATCATTTGATTACCGGTCATTGAGGTATACTGTTAACAAATGCGAGATAACCTACCAATAATGAATGTAGGTATCAAGGCACCGAGTACATTCCTACAAGTGTGAATAAAGGAGTTGGTGTCGAACACTTGAGAAATCCATTGATTAGGAGACATTGATGTATTCCCATCTGTCAATGGCAAGAGAGCCTGCCACTAATGACTGCAAGCTTCAAGGTACTCATAAAACTGTAGGTCCCATATCCAAAATAAATGAGCTGAAGTCAATGGAAAGAGACCTGCTAAAAGGAGAGAATTAAGGCATATCTCATCAGTCAGCACAAGGAACAAAAAAGGAGATTCATGATTTGGTGGAGATTGGACGAAGAACATGTTCACAATCCAACAACCCTGTGCATCTTTAGCATGTACCAAATGAAAGCGGTATACGAAAAAGACCCTCTAAATAACAACCAATGATGAAAAATGCTAACAAAGATGAGGAAACCACCAAAACGGATAATGGCATCCAAGACACCGCACAAATCCCAAAGTGTGAATAGATGTCTTTCCATAGAACACAAGGGAAACCACCCAACCAACGACCAATGATGAAATGTCAATTGATGGGTTCAAGGTGACCTACCGATGATGCAAGTAGGGATAGGGTGCATGATAAGACCATATTATCATGTGATTCTGAGACAAAATGAGGGTATGGCCGACATGAAAAGTCAATATTTCTAAGGAGTGGCTGACACAGGTTGATAGACTTTCTTTGAACAAGATCATGAGACATATGGTCGACTCCGACAACACAGACTCAATGATGTGACTATTAGATGCAGGAGGCATCAATAACGTTCTCTATAGGGACTGGAAGAGTAACCAGTCGGTAGAGAAAACTTTGTAACGAGATCAACTTCCTAAGGCCATGCTAAACCCAAAATTATGATGACACAAGGACTCAATAATTTTGTGCTCTGTTCAAAAGTGACACGACTGCTGCCAATTATAATATAGTAATCCCTTCTCGCCTGTTTTTTTTTTTTTTTTCATAACAAATGAATGTTATGATACAGAGGAGAAAACAAGTGTCGCAAGTAAGAAAAACTAGTTCCAGCAGTGGAATGTACCTATAATTAATGCAAGGAAATGCATGTGGGAAATGGACACTTGGGGTGATGTTCCCTCCAGGGTATAGGGTGTCAAACTGCGAAGGATATAAACAAGGCTCTGCTTGGTTGAGGATGCAAAAACTGCTTAGGCAACAGTTTATAATGCAAAGTGAGAACCGGCTAAAGGCTCAATACTCCAAGCGAAGGCATGAGATGCAATCACAAATTAATGCCAAAAAATATCCTTTTTTATGTCTTATAGTCTACTTGGTGCGAAAAAGGGGTAAAATTGTGCCAAATAGACGTCTTTTCAAATCCAATCTACGAGTGTGAAAAAGACAAGTTCACTTGGCAATATTTTCTATTTTTTATAATGAGTCAGAAAAGAGCTTAACTAAGACTCATGACCTTTCAAATCCAATTTAACGAGTGTGAAAGGGACAAATCACTTGACAATCTTTTTCATTTTTAGACGAGTCAGAGAAGAGCTTAACTAAGACTCGTTTTTGGGAGTCTATTGGGAATAAGGCTGTGTGTGCATGAGTGAGAAATGAGGTTCATCATTAGGTCATGTATTGAATTATAATGGACTCCCAGTCCTAAGGAAAAACTCAGCATGGGCACCAAATGACAAATATGATCTAACTAGGTCACCCATGTTTGGTAAGTCTCTACCATTTATTAGCCACACTAATTATAGTAGACGTGAGGTTCTGGGTTGCAACAAATAGGTTCATTCCTATGGCATAAAAAGCAGTAGTCAAAGGATAATTCAAAAATGCACGATGGAGTGGATACCTATCCTATATTATAGGTTATGAAAATACCTGCCCGAGGTGACAAACGACCAATCATAACGTTGAAATCAACAAGAAAACTGAGTCAAAACTACAAAAACCAGCTCAAAACCACTCTTGGATTAGTCCATTAGGTTAAAAAATAGCATGAAACTATATAAAGTGGGTAAAAATATCTTATAAATAGTAATAAAATAAAAAATTACTGTATCATTTTGATTTTTACCCAAATAGTGCAATTTGGACCAAAATACCTCCAAGATTCAAATGGTGA
>ML817261.1:57273-76104 GCA_009831015.1 Picea engelmannii
CCCAGATTAGACTGTTGGGTTAAGAATTTACTCTACCCTGGGGCTATCTGACCAGGATTAGACAGTCTGGCCAGATTTATTCACTAATCTAACCTAGACACTTTGGCTAAGATTAAACTGTTTAGCCAAACTCATTCACTACCTATCAACATCAATTTAAAAAGAAATTGGCCATGCTTGAAAGGTATGGACCAAGTTACTATTATTGCATGGGGCTTTTATTGAAATTCTTTTATGCCCTCTTTTTTCTTTCTTTCCTTTTCTTTTCTTTTCTTTCTTTTTCTTTTTTCTTTTCTTTCTTTTTTCTTTTTTCTTTCTTTTTTCTTTTTTCTTTTCTTTTTTCTTTTCAAATTATTTGCAGAATGAAAAATCATTTGTCAACAAAAACACTAGAGACAAATAATATCCTAGTCACCAGTTGATCCTATAACTTATAGGATGATAACAATCACTATTTGGGTTTTTCGACGATTACACATAATGTACATCTGCCAACTGGGTGGGTTTGGAGGGTGCAGATGAAGCTGATCCTCTGGAAGACTTCGTCGCCAAGTCTGTGGACTTTACATTGGTGTACCCTACAATGCCATCGACATGAGGTCTGGATTTTTTCCTAGGATCATAATTTTAGCACGGTACTTCTAGAAGAAGGTGATATAACATCCCAGACTGAGCATATATTAAATCTAACTATTGGGCTCTAAAGATAGTTTCTTCCTCATTGGAGACCCCAAAAGTAGCAACGTCCTTCGATATAGGAGGGTGAAAAGACTTTAGGAACCATTCTAGGAGAAAGGCCAGGGGTATATGGGTCTTAATCAACCCCCTCCATCTATGTCACTCCTGGATATGATCCGATATGTGAGTGGCGGTGTCTTGGCATAAAGTCAACAAAATTTCAAGGCCAACATCATAATGAATGGGAAATTTAAAATGGTTGACAAAGGCCACCACCAACTAATTAAATGACCCATATTCCCCCCTAGGTAGCTCAATGTACTATTGTGAAGCAACTCCAATGAGAGTGCATTGAAACAATCATAATCTAATAGAACCATGGTTCAGGGAATTCGATGAGCACCAAAGGTGAAAGGTAGTAACGTGTTCACCAGGGTCCTCTCCATTCTTACCCTCAAACTTTGGAATGTATGAAGGAAGTTTGGTGGGGAGAGGAGGCCATGTGGGATCATGACTCACCGGGTCATTCATTAACTTAGAAAAGTCTGGCAGATTGAGCATGGATAGAAAAGGGAGACGGGGTTGCGACATATGGCCCCATCCTCCCATGAAATATTGTGTGTTGGGAACTAAATTCCACCCAGGATTATGGTAAGAACCAAAGCCCTGTCCGGAATTATGAGGCCCTCCTTTGGGATGATTCGTATAGGGTGGGTTGGGCATCATTCCAACAAGAATGTTCTGATAAGGATTGTGAAAATTTCCCCTAGTTGGATTGGATCTGGGTTGGGGGTTGCCCAAAGTGTAATATTGACCTCCTCTAGGTGGGAACCCGAAGGATTGAAGTGGATTCGTCATGCCAAAAGTATTGGTTGGAATCAACACCGAGGAGGTAGGGATATAGGGCAGAACTTTTCCACCAGTTGGGTTGTTCCATCCAGTCATAGAAGGATTAGACCTAGGGTTAATAAAAGGGACACTTCCTACATTAGGATTCATTTGGGGGATATGAGAACCACCAATGGGAAAGGAGTGTAAGGAGGTGTAGTGCCCCCAAGTCCAAGGCTAGCATTGGGGCCAATAGTTGGGATGGCACTCGAAAACTGTGAAGTGAATTTAGGCATACCATAAAAAAATGGACTAGAAGCCATAGGGATGGACTGAACATTGTAACTTGACGAGTGACTGAAACACCCAAAAGGGTTGGAGGCAAGGAATGAAGCATTAACCACAGGCCGAGCCATAGTACTGGTATAATCCTCGAACACCACAACTATAGTGACTGCAGGAGTCGAAGGGGTGCCATTAACTATACTGGGTATGGGAGTCAAAGAACTCTTAGTGTTCTGAAGACTAGACTCAGTACTTATCCTTGTGGAACCACAAGTCTAAAAGGTGGATGTGCGTGTACCACTTCTAAAAACTCTACACCTTTTAGAAGGCAAGAACCTGAAATCCAATGGTAACTGTAACAACCGATGGGAGTGGTGGGGAAGATGGTCCAACTCCATGATGACTAATGACTCTACAAAATAAAAATATATCCTAAGGCCAACCAGTAGTCAAAGAGCATACCAAAAATTCAAACGGCCAATATGCATGCAAATGGGCTAAAGTGGCTGAGTGGCCTCCCTCGCTAAAGAAGATATGTCTTGTCCAAGAGGGACCTGAGACTCCGCACTAAATTTTGGAGGTAACATAATTAGTTATAGGGGACCTCATGGGCTTAACAACCAATCGGTCATGTTGGAAGGTTTACAATTGGGAGTAAGCCTATCATTGATGGCAAGAACAATGATGGAAAAGATCAGCATGATCAGTAGCATAGTGATAATGGAAGAAGAGTGACCGTTAAAACTATTTATGGACAAGAAGAGGAGGATAGATCTTAGGCGTCAGATCTGAGTGTAAGATCCGACCATCGTTGGATCAGGGAGAACCTGCACGTTCATTAAAGAGCACGAAGTTGGAAAATCGTGAAGTGATGAAATCACAAGGCAGAAGAAATCGTGAAGTGGAAAAATCATGAAGTGGTGAAATCGCGAAGTGGCAAAATTGCAAGGCAAACAAAATCGTGAAGCACAGGAATCGTGAGATGCGAATTCACGATAAGATCTGGACCGTAAATTCACCAAGAATGTGAACCGTCGATCTGAGATCCATCCTGGAGCTTCGCCTATCGTGACTTGGAGGGACGAGAACCTCCATCACTAAAACAATGAGATGTGAATTCACGATAAGATCTGGACTATCAATTCACCAAGAACGTGAACTGTCGATCTGAGCTCCATCTCAGAGATTCGCCTATCGCGATTTGGAGTGACGAGAACCTCCATCACTAAAATAGTGAGATGTGAATTCACGATAAGATCTGGACCGTCAATTCACCAAGAACATGGACCGTCGACTTGAGCTCCATCTCAGAGCTTCACCTATCATGACTTGGAGTGATAAGAACCTCCATCACTAAAACAGCGAGATGCGAGATCGTGAAAATATCTGGACCATTGATTCATCGAGATCATTGACCGTTGATCAAGTTCAATGAAGATCATAAGTTTGCAGCACCTTTCAATGCATCCTATGGTCACCGCGTTTGGTCACGTGGAGGAAGGACCTAGTGCAGATGAGATCCACCTCAAAATTTCAGGTATCGCGTCTGGGAGTGTCAAGACACTGGATCATACGAATGCCGAAATACCAAAAAGGTGAATTGTCGGTGTAACCGGTGGTCACCGCCTATGGTCACGTAGAGGAGGGAGCTAGAGCAGCCAAGCTCCTTTTCGGAGCTCGTGACATGGAGACTCAAGATGTCTCATCGCAGAATCTCCAAATTGTGAAAGTCCAAAACAGGTAAATAACGACAATACCCTTCACAATTAATCCAACGATGCAGGTGAACATGAGCATGATCGGAGGGCTAATGTTGATCCTCATAGTGTAACTGCTAGAAACCATTGATGGTTTCTACTAGAGGATGCGAAGAGACTTCTATGTGATTTCCAGAGGAGCTGAAGAGTTACAAGGAATCTTCCAGTGGAATAAAGATGATTCATGGAGGAAATTGATAGCTGGATGAGGGTTGGAGCTAGTAACTGACACAGAAAGGATAATCTTGACTATGCCAGAGAAGACAAAGAGTCTAAACTGCCAGAGAGGCTGAGGAATCTCAGTAGAACACCCAGTGATGCTAGACGGGTGGTGGGAACCACCAAAGAAGCTGAAGAGTTACGATGATTAGGCAGAGCACTCAAGATGTGGAGGATATCGGTGCGGTGTGAGTATGCAGAGGTATTGCATGCACAAGGTTCACAGAAGCTATAAGTACATTGTACAAAGAAGATATGTGGTTGTTGTTGTTGTGGTTGATGTTGTTGAAGGTGATTCATGTGTGAAGAAGGAGGAGAGTGCAGTAGCTGAATTGAACAAAAGAGAAACTGTGCAGTGAATGGACATGGCACATAGAGCATAAAAAGAAGAAGAACAGACAACACAAGTTATGTGTGTAGAAAGGCAGTGAGGCAGATAGAGCAACGAAATGCAACAGAACAATGATGAGTCTGGTAAGCCATTGTTGAACATTATATCACTGTAATGAGTTTCGGTAGAAAATATTTATAAAATAGGGTGGTAGGGAGGTGCTAGGGAGGACTTTTGTCCTCAGAGGTTCAAGTGGGTGCTTGAACACAGGGAGTTGTAGCTTCCTTCTAGTTGGTGCTAGAGAAACTAGGGAGTTGGTGCTTCCTTCTAGTTGGTGCTAGAGAAAACAAAGAGTTGGTGCTCTCAGCAAGTTGCAGCTTGCAAAAACAGAGGTTGTAGCCTCACAATGAGTTGGTGCTCATATGTATGATAATTTAAAGAATGTAGATAATACTTATCATATAAAGAAGAAGAGGTTTTTACCCTGTATGGGTTTCCTCAGGAAATATTTGTCTCTGTGTTTCTCATATATGTGACTGATGCTAAATGTGTCATTATTTATATTCCTGCATTATTGTGATCATCATTGAGTGCCTTGTAATTTTTTTTTTAAAGAAGCATAATTGTTTAAGCACGGTGACAACTGATTCACCCCCCCCCCTCAATTTTCCAACAATTGGTATAAGAGCCAGCCCCTTTTTATCTAAGGGTAGATCTTAGAGCTTAAACATGTCAAGTCATGAAGGAAATTCAACCAATAAGGCTCCTCTATTCAATGGAACAAACTTTACTTTTTGGAAAGTTAGAATGAGAACCTACATAATGTCTTTAGGTGCAGATGTCTGGGATGTGGTAGATACTGGTTATGTAAAGCCAGATGTACTAGCTAATAAGGATGACAAGCTATAATTTATCTTCAACGTTAAGGCTATGAATGCTATCCTGAGTGGGCTTGCAGAAGTAGAATTCATAAAAGTTATGCACCTAGGAACTGCCAAAGAAATGTGGGACAAGCTCATTAGTAGTTATGAAGGTAATGAGAAGGTAAAGGACGCCAAGCTTCAAACCTATAGAACAAAGTTTGAACAACTGGAGACGAAGGATGAGGAAACAGTTGGAAAATACTTTCTAAGAGTAGAATAAATGGTAAATGCTATGAAAGAACTTGGTGAAAAAGTTGAGGAACCTTCTTTAGTTCAAAAAATCTTGAGATCTCTCCCAGATAGATTCAACCCGAAAGTCTCTACCATAGAATAACTTAATGATCTAGAAACCTTGGAGTTTGATCAAATTCTAGGAACATTGACTGCATATGAAATGAGAATAGTTAAAGATAAGCCCACCTCCAGAGAAGCATCATCAAAGCTGACAAGAATGAGGATTCTGAGCTAGATGAAATTGAAGAAAAAATTGTGAAGAGACTCAAGAAGGGATCAGGAAAATACAATGGTAAACTGCCTTTCAAATGTTTCAACTATGGTAGGATAGGTCATTTTGTAAATAAATGTCCCCACAAAATAAAGGATCAGACATATGATGACGAGGAGAAGCATAAACACATAAATTTCTTTAAAGAGAATAACTTTAAGAAGAAAAGTCTCTGCGTAAACAATGATGATGAAGACTATGACTCCCCTATTGAAGATAAATTAAATGACTTCATGCTCATGGATAAAGAGGACTATGATAATAACAACACAGGAAGTGATGTTACTGAAGAAGAAGTCGTGGTTGATATGGAAGGAGAATTGATTAGTGCACTGGAAGAGATTGATAGACTAAGAATAAAGAACAGAAATCAAAGACAATTGTTGATACAGTTCGAGAAAGACAGTAAAGGACCTGATGAGGACCTTGTCCTATTAAAAGTGGAATTATAAGAGTCAAATAAAATCGAAGATATTCTGAAATGACAGTTATCAGAAAAGAAGGCTAGATGTGAAGCATTAGAACAAGAAGTAGTGAAAACTAGGAAAGAGATGGAGAAATTTCAAGCTTTGTATAATCAGAATCTGTCAAGTATCAAAGCCCTAGAAGGATTAACCACCATTCTGAATCAGCAAAGGAATCTAAAGGTGAAAACTAGTTTGGGTTATGAAGAGGGATCAAGTAGTGGTAAGCCAGGAAATGAAGAACCCATCAAGTTTGTCAAAAGTACAACAAATGACAACAACAAACCTGCAGAAACAAAGGAAGACATTCAGTCACCCAGGAAAAGTAAAGAAAAAGGTGCCAGGACTAAATCTGTAGGAAAAAAAAGCAATGCACTCTCTGCTAAAAGACGTCATTAGCATGGAAGAAATCGAATTTCTCAGAAAAGACAACCCTTTCCCAGGTACCAATAATTTTTCTATGGTTATTGTTTCTACTATTCTAATTTTGGTCACAAATCTATAAACTATTCTTTAAGATTTAGATATGAACAATCAAGATATTCAATGAATAACTATCTTCCACAACAAAGATTGAGACAACCAAGCAACAAACAATCACAAACCATAAATCATGTAATGACTGGGAGAAGGACATAGGTGAAACACAAAAACAGTTATGAGCATAACAATCGTTATGATCTATTATTCAGTGAACCAAAATGTTACAACTATCATAATTATGGACATAAATCTACAGACTGTTGCTTAAGGAATTACAATCCAGACTTGATCCCCACTACTGAAAATGTCAAGGTTTGGAAGAAGAAAGAAGATGACAAGTGTGGACTAGTATTATCATCCCAAAAACAAAAGAATCCCTGGTATTGTTGGCAGCCATTTCGCATTTTTATCTTTTCCGTACAAGCTGCCCACATAAGGGTTTTGAACCCTCAATACTCGTCGCAATTCTTTAAAACAAAATGACACCATTATTTTTCACATTCATACACCTACCTTTTATTTTCGTTTTCACGACTGCAAGCATGAAAACCTTGAGTTAGGAGTCATGTTGATCGCGTTAAAATCGTCACTAGATTGTTACGAATACTCTTGCTCATGTGGTCATTTCACCTCTAACTCAACAATGGTCATACAGTTGGCAAGACACCAAGCCTTTATTCACTTTGCATTTGACTTTTGTTAATGTGACTTCATTTTATAAGTTTGTGATGCTATGGTATCTTGGTGATTGTGATTGAATCCTTGATACAATGGTGGTTTTATGTTCTATTGTTTTTGATCAAATTCCTTGGTACAATGGTTCCATGAGAACGCATTAACATTGTGATTAGATCCATGGTGCAATGGTTTCATACAATGCATAAATTTTATGATCAAATCTTTGGTGATAAATTTGAAATATTGTTTTATTTTAAATCATACAAATGTTGTTGCTTGTTCAAATATTCGTATTGACTTGTCATGGTTTTTAATGGTTATTTGTTTGGCATGTCATTTACATTGTTTTTAACATACACCAATAGTAATTTGAATCACCATATCGTCGTCGATTGTACATTTCAAAATGAATGTTTTGCATGGTTTTATTTCGCTCCACCACCCTCGCATGTATAGGCATTAATGCCTGCCTTGTATCTCGGGCTACCTCTATTGGTTTTGAGAAAACTGTGAGCAATTGGTCCTGTGCCTACCCTGTCTAACCTCCTCACTGTTTACCCTGCTCATTGTGTGCTCTCTCCTATGGCCCCTGTGGTGTGCATAGAACCTAATGGCGTCCAAATGTTGCTGCTATTTGACAATGCTCGTGAGGACCTGGAGAATAATGGATGGTTAGTTTTCATCCAAAAATTTGAGGGTTTCAACCTTGCAGTCGCCTAGCAGTTTTCCCTCACATTCGACAGATGTAGGGCCAAGGTTGGAGACATCCAATTGGAATTAAACAAAGAATTCCTTAGTTCAGCCACGGGTTTACCAGCTAAAGGGCAGAGGTGGTTCAAGAATTTGAAGGTGGACGAAGTGTCATGGCCGCTCCTATTCACATCGAGGAAAATTGTCAGTTGTGACAGAGGTATGTCTGTCACTGCCCTTAAGTCTAGGTGGCATGATTTATTAGCCATTGTTAAGCAATTCGTGACTTGCAAAGGTCGTTATGGTTTAGTGTTTCTTTACCATCTCCGGTTGCTTATGAATTTCATAAACTTCCCTTTGAATATGCCTCACTACCTCCTACGCAATCTGTATAAAATATCGAAATGATTTAAGAGGGAGAAGGCTGATTCCAGCCTCTTCCATCACTGCTTGATCAAAATCATTATCGTTTATCATTTAAGGCTAAGTGGTGACTATCGGCAAGCCTTCCTATTAAGGAATGGCTTTGCCACTCCTGAATGTGCTCAAGTGGACAAGGTCATGGTCACTGAAACCCTTATTGGGCCTGTCGTGCCACCTCCTACCCTCCTACCTGTTGTCAAACCCTCGACCTGTCCCAACATTGACCTACCCGACACCATACTCGACCCATGTTCTAAAGACAATATTAAGACCGTTAAGAGGCCTGTAAGGAAGAAAGGCAAGGGTGATACTGGTGTAAACAATAAGGGAAAGAAAGTTGCACGATGGATATCAAGGTGTGCTCAAAACAAGTCCAAACAAAACATTGACCATAAGCCTATTGTTTTGAGCGAGGATTCAGACTCTGAGATTGAACACTTTTTGGCCAAGGAATACCCATATTCACACGGTCTTTGTTCTGTTGAACCCTATGACTATGTATCCAACCTCCCACCGTGCCTCAAGGATGATCCTAACTTCCCGGGAATTAAGTTTGACAGTGGAACCCTTGGTAATTTAAGAGAACCCTCACCTGTAGTGACTCGACCTGATCAACAACAGTGCACTCAATGCAACTCTTGGCTGGAACGATACTACACGGATGTTCCTCTGTTGCAATCTAAAATTAAATCCTTGGAGGAACGAGTTACTGTGTTTTCAAAGAAAAATGACATGCTACAAGCTTACGATAAGAAGCAAAAGATCACAGGTTCTATCGTCTTCAAAAATGTTGAAGTAGCTACTACCTTTGTTAACTGAAAGTTATCCTGACCGAATCGTTTTCCTACAGCTCAGGTATGTTATTTCAACATCGATTTTTGAATGGTTGGTTTGAATTAGCATAGCCGATTGTGTTGGCTCTAAATTAGTTCTGTTTTGTTTGAATAGATTCAAAAATGATTCTGTTATTTTTGAATTAGCAAGAATGATTTCATTTTGAATTAGCAAAAACTATTGTGTTTGCGTTGATTTGTTTGCTAAAATAGAATATAGCTATGTTTTGATTGAACCGATTTAATACAATTTTATTGTTCTTGAATTAGTATAAACGATTGTGTTGGCGCTGAGTTAGTCTGATTTAGTTTTGTTTGGTTTGATTCAGAAACGAGTCTGTATGTCTCGAATTAGCATAGTCGTTTGTGTATGCATTGGATTAGTATCAAAGATTGGTTTGATAGATAGAATATAATCTGTTGATGCAAAAATGATTTCGTTGATTTTGAATTGTCAAAATGATTATGTCTGTTTTGAATTGGTAATAAAAAAAAAGTTGTTTGACATACATCCCTGTTACCATTCGATTAACTCAATATGATTTCGTTTATTTTGAATTGGCATAAAAGATTTGGTTTGTTTTACCAAGAATGATTTGCTTGTTTTGAATTAGTAATTAAGAGTTGTTTGATTCATTATATACATTCTTGTTATTATTTGGATTCATTTAAAACGATTTTGTTTGTATATATGACCAGCTACAGAATCGTAAGATTCTGTAGCTAGTCATAAAAGTTGGATTTTTGTTGATTTTACAACTGAACATTGTTTAAAATTGTTTATTCTTGTTCACCTATAGGTACACATGAATTTCAATGGGAAATTGGACATGCTGTGGCAGTTTAGAACATGCTTTTTGTTATATAGTTTTGTTTTAAGTTGTTAGTCTTAGGCAGAAATAGAGATTTGGGAGATTGTTCCCATATTTTTTGCAAATAGTTTGATAATTCCCATAGGGATGTTTTACCCTGTGGCCTTTATATACTCATTATTTTTGTAAACAACCCATGACTATTGGGAGAACAAAGACTATGGACTTATGATTATACAAACTCGAATGGAAGTGGATGTTTTGTAACAGCTTTAGCTTTCAATTTATCATACTTTTGTTCAAGTTCTATGCATTTTAATTTGCAATCAAATTATTGACTACTTTAGATATCAAGATTTGTTGCAGGTTGATGCGTTATGATTTAAATTCTGTCCATATCTGATATATCTCATTTTACTCACATCAATTACTCTGTTTGAATTTAATTAACATAAGGTTTATCTTCTTAGTTAAATCAATGATTATATGAAAATCTTCGCACTGGGATTTATCTAAATGTGATGATCTGTAAACTTTAAGATTGATGTCGTTTTATGTCTTGTTTGTTCTGTCATTTGTATTCAAAGAGCATTGATGCTTCCTGTTTACGAGAAGCTTGTGGAAAATCGAGTGTGGGTTTCCCCCATCGAACAGCCAAATTGGATACTGTGCACGGGACAAATTGGAAAGTGTTACTACAGGTTAGTCTATTAGTGTTATCTAAGTAGTTCAGTTAATATATAAATTTCTTGTAATATGAATGCCTTTCACTGTTCATCTCCATAGTTTAGATTTACAGTTAGGATTGTTATGTTATTGTTATGCTTAGATAGTTATCATTTTATTTTTGTCTTATAAAAATTATAAAAAATCCCAAAACAATAGCTTTGTTGTCATAAGACAATTTACAAATGATTTTTTCAGGTTTTTGATTTAAATCTGTAATTTGTGAATACTGTATATATATAATTTTGTTGATAGCTGAACATTTAAATAAGTAGAATTATTGTTTTATGATATTAGTTAGTCAATTGTACATATAGTTTTAGATTTGTATATAGTTTGTTGTAGTTGCTTTTCACTTAAATTAGTTTCTTTAGCTTAGTGTTTTTCTTTCATTTCTTAGGACTTAGATCGGCCAACGGAGAAACCTGTCGGGGTGGATCATTCCAAACGGCTTGGGTTATTTAGACAACCCCGGACCAGATCCTCTCCTCCAGTTGATGAGCGTTCAATTTCGCCCGCCAACAGGTATATTGACAGTGGATGGTCCAAACATATGACTGGAGACAAAAGTAAGTTTCTAACTTTAAGTGAAAACAAATCAGAGAATGTAAGTTTTGGAAATGATGCACCAGGAAAAATAAAGGGTAAAGGAATGGTAAGCCTAAGTAATGGCAAAGGAAAATCTCAAGATGTGTTGCTTGTAGATGGTCTAAAACATAATCTACTAAGTGTCAGTCAAGTTTGTGACAAAGGATGTGAAGTTGTTTTTACTTCTAAAGACTGTAAAATAAAGGCTTTCAGTTCAGGACAACTGATTGCAAAAGGGATAAGAACAAAAAAAATGTCTATGTGTTAAAAGAAGAAAAAGAAGAATGTCACTTAAGAAAGTATGATGAAAGTTTGTTGTGGCATAGGAGACTTGGACACCTAAATTTTGATCATATAATCAAGCTCAGAAACAATGGGGTAGTAAAGGATCTTTTGAAGATATCAAAGCCATATGACTCTGTTTGTAAACCCTGCCAGATAGGAAAGCTTACTCGCACTCAGTTCAAATCTAAAAAATTTCCCTCAATAGAAAAACCTCTCCAGTTAGTACATATGGATTTATGTGGACCATCACGAAAAGAAGGTACAGGAAAAGAAAACTATTTTATGTTGATTATTGATGATTATTCTAGACTAACATGGGTTTCCTTTTTAAAGGAAAAATCTGAAGCATTTGAAAAATTCAAAGTGTTTAAGGCTCTGACTGAGAATCAAATAGGAAAAATATTAAAGGCAGTAAGGTCTGATAGAGGAGGAGAGTTTAGTTCATGGAACTTCAAAGAGTTTTGTGATAAACATGGGATTAAAAGAGAGTACACAATTCCAACTCCACAACAAAATGGAGTGGTTGAGAGGCAGAATAGATCAGTACAACAAATAGCAAGATCAATGATGAATGAAAGGAACATACCTCAGACTTATTGGGTGGAAGCAATTCATACAACTGTTCATATCCTTAACAAAGATCATCTCAGGCCACACAGTGACAAGACCCCTTATGAACTATGGTTTGGAAGACCTGCTTCAATCAAGCATTTTAAAGTTTTTGGGAGTAAATGTTATATAAAGAACAATGATGAAAATATTGGCAAATATTATGACTAGGCTGATGAAGGTATCTTTTTGGGTTATGCTACAAATAGTAAAGGGTATAGATTCTACAATAAGATACTGCACAAACTAGTTGATTCTATAGACATAAAAGTTGATGAAGAAATCCCAGTCAGAAATGTAAGCAGTACTGAACCAAGAACAGAATATATAGTTGAAGATGAAGATGAACAGGTCCAAGGATTAGAAAAGGAAGAATATGAATCAGATGAAGATACGAATACTCAGACTGACACAAATCAACAGAAAGAAGCAAAATCACCTCTCAGAATTGTTAGAAAGAATCATCCTGAAAATCAGATAATTGGAGATATAAATAAAGGAGTTCAGACAAGAAGGAAATTGATTAAAGACTCAGAAAAATATCATGTTGCCTTTTTATCTATGACTGAACCTAATATTTTTGAGGAAGCTAGCTAGGATGATGATTGGATTAGAGAAATGAATGAAGGGCTTGATCAGATTGAGAAGAACAATACTTGGGAACTTGTCCCTAGACCTAAAGATAAAAATGTAACAGGTTCCAAATGGGTGTTCAAGAATAAAATGAATGAAAAAGGACAAGTTGTTAGAAATAAATCCATATTGGTCTGTAAAGGGTATGCACAAGTTGAAGGTCAGGACTTTGATGAAAATTTTGCACCAATGGCAAGATTGGAAGCTATCATAATGTTTCTTACTTATTCATGTCATAAGAACTTTAAAGTTTATCAGATGGATGTTAAGTCAACATTTCTTAATGGAGATCTAGAGGAAGAAGTATATATGGAGCAACCTGAAGGATTCTCATTGACAGATAATCCTAATAATGTTTGCAAGCTTGAAGAATGCCTTATATGGACTGAAACAAGCACCACGAGCCTAGTATTATAAACTGGACAAATTTTTACAAGATAAAGGATTCAAGAAAGGTACTATTGACAACAACCTTTACGTTAAGTCTGAAGGTGATAATTTATTAGTTGATTTGGTTTATGTAGATGATATTATTTTTGGGTGCACTAATGAATCATTTGTCCAGTGGTTTTCTAACTCTATGAAAACAAAATTTGAGATGTCCGTGATAGGAGAACTGTCATATTTTCTTAGCTTACAAGTAAAACAGAGTTCTGCAGGATTTTTTATTTCTCAAGAAAAATATTTGAAAGAGATGTTGAAGAAATTTTAGATGGAAGATTCCTCTCCAGTTAGCACACCTATGGTGGTTGGTTGCAAGATCAGTAAAAATGATGTTTCACCGGATTTTGATCAAAGGACATATCGCTCTATGATAGGCAGTCTTCTGTACATCACAACATCCCATCCTGATATAATGCAAGTTGTTGGAATGGTAGGTCGTTATCAGTCTGCTCCTAAACAAAGTCATTTGGTAGCTGTAAAAAGGATATTCAAATACTTGAAGGGAACAATGACTTATGGTCTGTGGTATCCCAGAAATGAAAATTTCCAGTTAACTGCTTATTCAGATGCAGATTGGGCAAGCTGTGTTGATGAGATAAAAAGCACCAGTGGAGGAGCATTCTTTCTGGGTGACTCCTTAGTAGCCTGGCTTAGTAAAAAACAAGGTTCCATTTCTTTATCAACCATAGAGACATAGTACATTGCTACTGCTACCTGTTGCACTCAGGTATTATGGATGATTCAGACACTTGCAGACTTGGAGGTAAAATACACTGCATCGATCCCAATTCATTGTGATAACACTAGTGCCATCAGTGTGTCTAAAAATCCTATATTCCACTCCAAGACCAAGCATGTTCCCATAAAATATCATTTTCTGAGAGAGCAGGTCTCCAATCAGATTGTTTAGGTCCATTACATTCCAAACACATAACAAATTGTAGACATTTTTACTAAACCTCTACCCAAGACACCATTTGAATATCTTAGACAGAAGTTGGGTGTTATCTCATCTCACATGTAAGAAAGTCCATTCTGTCAGGGGGAGTCTTGTCTTGATTGCATATCTGATACCTCATAAAATTACTGCAATAGATCAGGGGGAGCGTGTTTTCTTTAACATTGATGTCAAAGGGGGAGAAAAGGAGTGGTCCAGATCGGATGCTATAGTTGGAGGTCGAAACAGATTAGTGCAGTCATTCAGGTTTGCCATCAATGCCAAAGGGGGAGATTGTTGGAAGGTTCATAGTTGGGAGTAAGATTGTCATTGATGGCAAAAACAATGATGGCAAAGATCAGCATGATCAACAACGTAGTGATAATGGAAGAAGAGTGACCATCAAAACTATTTGTGGACAAGAAGAGGAGGACAGATCTTAGGCGTTAGATCTGAGCGTAAGATCCAACCATCGTTGGATCAGGGAGAACCTGCATGTTCATTAAAGAGCACGAAGTGGAAAAACCACGAAGTGACAAAATCACAAGGCGAACGAAATTGCGAAGTGGTGAAATCATGAAGTGGAAAAATCATGAAGTGGCAAAATCGCAAGGCAGATGAAATCGCGAAGCACAGGAATCATGAGATGCGAATTCACGATAAGATCTAGACCGTAAATTCACCAAGAATGTGAACCGTCGATCTGAGCTCCATCTCGGAGCTTTGCCTATCGTGACTTGGAGTGACGAGAACCTCCATCACTAAAACAACAAGATGCAAATTCACAATAAGATCTGGACCGTCAATTCACCAAGAACGTGAACCGTCGATCTGAGCTCCATCTTGGAGCTTTGCCTATCGCGACTTGGAGTGACGAGAACCTCCATCACTAAAATAGAAAGATGCAAATTCATGATAAGATCTGGACCGTCAATTCACCAAGAATGTGGACCATCTATCTGAGCTCCATTTCAGAGCTTCGCCTATCGTGACTTGGAGTGACGAGAACCTCCATCACTGAAACAGCGATATGTGAGATCGTGAAAATATCTGGACCATTGATTCATCGAGATCATGGACTGTCGATTAGGGTTGATGAAGATCATGAGTTCGCAGTGCCTTTTAGCACAGCCTGTGGTCACCGCATGTGGTCACGTGGAGGAAGGACCTAGTGCAGATGAGCTCCGCCTTGGAATTTTGGGGATCACATCTAGGAGTGTCGAGACACGGGATCATATGAATGCTGAAATACCAAAAAGGTGAAATGTCGATGTAATCGGTGGTCATTTCATGTGGTCACATAGAGGAGGGAGCTAGAGCAGCCAAGCTCCTTTTCGGAGCTCATGACATGGAGACTCAATGTGTCTCATTGTAGAATCTCCGAATTGTGAAAGTGCAAAACAGGTAAATAACGACAATACCCTTCACAATTAATCCAACGATGGAGGTGAACATGAGAATGATCGAAGGGATAATGTTGATCCTCACAGTGTAACTGCTAGAAACCATTGATTGTTTCTACCAGAGGATGCAAAGAGACTTTTGTGAGATTTCCAAAGGAGCTGAAGAGTTACAAGGAATCTGCCAGTGGAATGAAGATGATTCATGGAGGAAATTGATAGCTGGATGAGGGTTGAAGCTCATAACTAAAAAAAAAAGGATAATCTCGACTATGCCAGAGAAGACGAAGAGTCTAAACTACCAGAGAGGCTGAGGAATCTCAGCAAAACACCCAGTGATGTTGGATGCGTGGTGGGAACCACCAGAGAAGCTGAAGAGTTGTGATGATAAGGCAGAGCACTCGAGATGTGGAGGATATCGGCGTGGTGTGAGTATGTAGAGGTATTGTGTGCATTGCATGCACAAGGTACACAGAAGCTATAAGTACATGGTACAGAGAAGAGATGTGATTGTTTTTGTTGTTGGAGTTGTTGTGGTTGTTGTTGTTGAAGGTGATTCATGTGTGAAGAAGGAGGAGAGTGCAGTAGCTGAATTGAACAGAAGAGGAACTATGCAGTGAATGGACATGGCGCACAGAGCATAAAAAGTAAAAGAACAGACAACACAAGTTATGTGTGCAGGAAGGCAATGAGGTAGATAGAGCAACGAAATGCAGCAGAACAGTGATGAGTCTGGTAAGCCATTGTTGAACATTATATCACTGTAATGAGTTTCAGTAGCAAAGATTTATAAAACAGGGTGGTAGGGAGGTGCTAGGGAGGACTTTTGTCCTCAGAGGTTCAAGTGGGTGCTTGAACACAGGGAGTTGTAGCTTCCTTCTAGTTGGTGCTAGAGAAACTAGGGAGTTGGTGCTTCCTTCTAGTTGGTGCTAGAGAAAACAAAGAGTTGGTGCTCTCAACAAGTTGTAGCTTGAAAAAATAGAGGTTGTAGCCTCACAATGAGTTGGTGCTCATATGTATGATAATGTAAAGAATGTAGATAATACTTATCATATAAAGAAGAAGAGGTTTTTACCTTATATGGGTTTCCTCGAGAAATATCTGTCTCTGTGTTTCTCATATATGTGACTGATGCTGAATGTGTCATTGTTTATATTCTTGCATTATTGTGATCATCATTGAGTGCCTTGTAAAGTTTTTTTTTAAAGAAGCATAATTGTTTAAGCACGGTGACAACTGATTCACCCCCCCCTCTCAGTTGTCCAACACGTCAGATCCCCCCGGAGAGGTAATCCTCCATAAAGTTTGTGTATTGTCTGACCCCTATCTAACCCAGGGTACACGCAGAATAACCCCTGCAAGTAACCTATGAGATACCTAAGTCAAGAAACTAATAAACCATTGTATAACTGATGCACAAGCGAGAATTCGTAAGTTTGGATCACTGTATGGGTAGGGTAGCAAAGCCCAGAACCTTGAAATCACCACCTCTCACAGAGGCATGGGTACTAGCAAGATCCCCAAATACGAATAAATCCACAAAAATATCTCTAACTCTAGGTGAGTATCCAGGGGTTATCCCTTCAACTAACTTCGCGCGACCTTGTGATTAACTCTGGTGTGAGCAGAGCCTCCTGATATTACCAATTATACAATGGAATTCTCAAATCCCTGTCTCAAACACATATGTTGATTTAATTTCCTTGGAGAATTTTATTCACAAAATCCTATTCCAAGTCGCTAAATCCTAGACTAGTTTGTGCACCCTAAAAATAAAATCTTGACTAATCAATTTTAGTTTAAAGTGTAAATTTTATTGGCCATTATTACTCAAAAGGGTATGGAAGCAAAACTCATGATGTTATGACTCTGCAAGAAGATAAATATGAATATAATGCAAAGTCTATCTTTAACTTTTCAATGAATGATATGCTAATAAAAACAGTGCAATTTTCAATTTCAACTCTGCAATTCAGAAGTAAAATGCAATCTTTAGCTAAATGCACTAAGCTAATGATAAAGGTTCAAAGACAAAAATGCTAACCAATGCAAAATGCCTATTTTTTTTTATTTTCAATACATTAAAGAGAAAATGCATGGACTAAAAAGCAACCTGATATATAAATTCTACTATGTATAAATGAAATAACTCAAGAAGAATACCAAGAATCCAAGAAAATAGGCCAGGGTTCAAGGACAAATCAAAAATTAAAAAACAATGAGAAAGACTACGCCCATAAATTTAAATCCCAACAGGTTTCCTGTCAACCCAGAGAAGCTTAACATGCACTACAGAGACCTAAGAAGGCTCAACAAACATCAAATCCCACCCAGCAGTCACTAAACCAAGAAAACAAGTAAGGGAATGTGGTATACATGACTGTTCAGGAGAACAATGCGTATATATGAAGCTTGCAGTGAGGTAGCATGGGTGTATACATGAATGCCAAAGAAAACGGAGCATACGTGCTTTAAAACAAGGCTAGGTAAGGGAAAAAAGGCGAAAAACTCAGACTCAGAGTGAACATAATCTATCAAGCAGTGATATGACAAGAAACACAAAGGAAAAAGAGCAATGCAAGAAGAAAAAATACTTCAACCCTTAGAGGGAAGATCTCTCCCCAGTGCAGTCGCCAATTTTGTTATGAGGGAAAAACTCTCTATGGTCAAGGGTAAACCACAACAGACAGGTATGACTATAGAAATCAACTCAATTCCATTGTATGCTATATAAACTAATGTGCAAGATAAGAAAGAGGCCTACCTCGATCTAACGTTTGATGATATTCCACCGTTGAGCACTTCAACCCAAATCTTTATACCTGCAATAAGTTCTAAAAAAAAAATCATAGAAAGTACATGGTGATAGTATAAAGGGGTTAGCACATTTGATAACATAATCCATTAATAAACATTACAAACATGCCCATGGATAATAATCATATATTTGCATGATACCAATAGGATGGGAAAGGAGTATTTCTATTAATAATTGATCAACAGAAGTGACAACATTACATACTTCTGTGTCGACACGGTTCGAAACCAAGGAACCAAGTTCCTTCCAACTGGGCATCCACCACTTCAATCCTCCACCAAAGGCAAGTTCATAGGAGAGAGACAGTGAGGTTCTCTCAAAAATAGGAACATATCTTGGGGGATGAACACTGTGTTCAGACGTGAGGGACAAAGGGATGCAGACTCAATATGAAGTAATTTATTCAGAGTAACTTTTCTCTCAAAGTTGAATGCTTTCTCTCCTTTTCCATAGCTCAGAATTGTTCTTTTATAGTCTTTAAA
>ML817262.1:24940-44685 GCA_009831015.1 Picea engelmannii
CCACTTGGAGGTTCACATAATCAAAAATGCCTCAAAACTAACCAATCAACTCGAGCACTACTCAAAGGTCTCCCCAATGAGGGATACCAACCATTTCCTAATTTTACTTCATTCATTGAGTAGCACCTCACACGGAAGAGCTAGGAGGGGGAAAGTCTAGAGAAAAAAACTTGAGCATCTTACCTTTCCCTTAAGATACCTTAGCTACTAATATTATGTTTAGAAGGGGTTGTTGAAGGAGCTATCAAAGATAAGGGAATCCCCTAGACTCATAACAACATCCTTGAAGACACTGAATCCTAAAGATGGGCCCCTCTCAGACTCTATTGTAGCACCACTTCTTGTGATATGCAACTTTGAACGTTACTTTGGAGAGGGGTAAAGGATGCTTCCAGAATAAATGAAAACATGCCATTCCCTAGGCACTTTTGGAAACCCCTCGTATCTTGATGAACCCATTGAGTGAAAGGTGCATCCAAAGGGGAAACTAGATTTATTGCTAAGATGAATTATGATACGAACAATTCCCCAAGCACAGAAGAACCATCCTTTGCTTGACATGGTTGCCCCGAGATAAAAAAATATGCCTCTTCTTTCCTCAATCCAATGGTGGAAACGAACAAAGAAGCCAAATTGGAGGTCATTGGGATTCCACTATCTTCCCTTAATGTCTACTCTTCAAAGAGATCTCCAAGATCCTCAAGCCCTTCAACATCATCTCTACCTGACACACCATCATGAGCATATGGGAAGGTATAAATCTTAGCGAAAAGCGGTGGCTACGAAGATTTAAATGCTTCCTCTACATTTGAAATGTCAATCCCATCTGTTGTGATCTTTTGACCACCATATCAAGATGAGTTATTCACCTTCCACTATCAAGAGTTAGAGGGGGGGCTCATAAATTGCTTAATAGAACCCCCTCTATAGCTTACCTTCAACATAAACAATAAACTGACTTAATCATCATCTACCTCCTCCATCATCCAAGTGGTTTGGCCAATCCTTTTTGAGAGGGATTTGCTAGATTAAGTGCACAGGCTAACCTGCTAAGGTCACAACACTTTGTTTCATCTCATGTTCTACGTCTTTCTTCCAATTTTGGTTAATTAACATATAATTAGGGCTTAAGTAATTAATGTTTATTTAGGTTTTGTTATCCCCTATCCTAGGGATAACTAAGGAGATCTTGTCTCAAGGCCCACAGGTCCTAGACATGGAGTGTCGAGAGCCAGATGACTTGAGCATGCCCCCGAAGGGCCCATCTTTTCTTCAGTGCAGCCCATCTACCAGCAGCAACAACATCCATCCCACCAACATTTGTCCTGAAGTAGCAGTAAGTCTTGCTCCATGAGGTAATGGGTCCGGGTATCATGGTATGTGTCACTCCAATTATTGAAGCACTTGAATATGTTGCATTTAATTCTCCTTCATTTCATAATGTTTGCTTGGAAATTATGTTCTTTAAACTTGTTCATACCTGGGATGGTGACAGGATGCCCTAGTAAGTTGATCTCCCTTTAGCATGGTTTGCCACTGGGTGGGTTTATGAAGAGTCATTGTCCATTCCCTCCATACTTACCACTTTCCATCATTATTCCACTCATGTTTCCCATACCTTTGTTCGAGCATTGGGGTTTGCCACACTAGGAAGGGTTGTACCTTGCCTTGTGGGAAGAAGGGGCTAAAGGCTCAGGGGGTAAAAGTAGTCGGCAAAAGTTAAAAGCCAAAGAAGAAACCTTTGAGATGCTTCGTCCAGGGATTCCCGAGAAATCAATGAAAGTCTTCTCAGTGAGAAAATGGAACCTGCAAAATAATAATCCTCAATGTATTAGTTGGTGGATGGAAGATCTCACTATGAGTCGGCCTATTAGGACCATGGGCATGTAGCGGTATGACACTACCATCTCTGGTCACCAAGCCAGGGTAGTGGCTCTTGGTGGCATAGCCAAGAGAAAGGGGGTCTCATCACGAGCCAGCCTTCTCATCTCCGTGAACCGTTTGTGGGTAACGATGTCATCTCTGGTCACCAAGCTAGGAAAGTGTCCCTTAGCTCTTCCCTTGAAGCATAAAAAGATAAAAAGCAATAAAACTAAGAATAAAAGACATTGAATGGGCTAGGAAACAATGGCATCCATGAAAAGGTGCAGCTCACCCCCATACAAAAGCACCCACGGGAAAGATTTGCATTTCCCTGTTATCACTGCACCCCATGCCCAAACACTTACCCCCATGCCACCTCACACACATTTACATGACTCGGATTGAGTCTCACCTGGGAAGCACCCCAAACTTAAGGAGGATTAGCCCAATAGGACAACCTGAGACCTTCTCCAAACCTGACTTGTTAAAATTGCATAACGTCTTTAAGCATTTGTCTGGGTAAAGGAGGGTTTGATGCACATGTTTGGGTAATTTGATTATTAGATGTGATTGACATTGCTATGATCCCTGTGACTTATGAACCCCTGGAGGGCGAACTTGTTGTTGCTGCAGGACTTTGCCCGGTGAACAGGTACATATGGGGGAATGATCAGCTCGGACCTCCATGGGGCTAAAATCCCACATATGGATGTTGTGACCCCAACCAGGGGCAGAGAGACGTTTGAGACTTGCACCAGGAAGAAAGAAGGATGCTTCACTGGAGACACCCTAGCAGACCTAGACCTAGGGGGATCTTGCTCTTCCACCTGGACGTTGGCCTTGGGAGGCCCATGACGTCACCTTTGTGACCCTAGACGTCATCCAATGTCAGGATTGGCATTATGGAGGCAGTGGTGTGCTAATTGGCACGTGTGGCATCATCCAGGGCCTTGGGAGGCCTAATGTTTTGCAAATGGGGCCCAACGTTCCACCTAGGAGACTCAACGTCACCCTAGAAGGGCATGACGTCACCTCTAAAAGTGATTTTAGGGTTTAATTATTTGAATTTGTGTAAAAACTGGATTTTTGGTGTAATTTGGCCATGTCAGCCTTTTGTGACCTAAAAAATAATTAAAGGTCATTGTTATTGTATAAATAAGAGAGAAAACTCTCATTTTGATCATCATCACTCATCACACAAGTGGTGAGGTCTGAAATTTGCGCCCTTTTCAAGGGTTATTGGCTGAAATTTTAGGTGCACTTCTCGAGGAAAGGCATTTTTGGTGTTACTTGGCTATTTTCATGGTGGAGGATCTTCAACTAGGGTTTAAGCTTGATTATTCTTGGTGAAGTAAGTATAAAATCTGCATTTCTTTATTGTGAATGAATGCTTATGGTGAATTTATGTGTTTCATATCAAAGATTATGAAATTGTTTGTTTGAAACCCTATGAGAAAGACATATGTTATTATATTTTTCTCTATAATTTAAAATTTTCCACTTGTTTAAATTTCTCAATAAAGCACCTTATCAAAGAAGTAGATACTAAAACCCTACCATTGTAGCACTCTAGTAACCCTACTTCATTGCCTATTGCATATTTTATTTCAAATTGTCTAAGGAAAAGAGAAATTGCTAGGGCCTAAGTTTCCTTACTTTCTAGCAATTATCTCTAGGACTTGGATGTTTGAGGCCTTGGGCTACCAACACCTCTCTCATCTTCTCCATCTCCTTTGACTAAGTATTATCATTGTTATTTTCCTCTAAGAGTTGTTGTTGTTATCATTGACTCCATTACCCTAAAAGGCACTAGTCTACTCACTACAAGTGATTGATTGATCAAACAACTTTCAAACCATCTTCCTTGAAGCATTTACTAACTTGTACTAACCCTAGATTATCCAAATTCACTAACTAACTTGTTGTTGCAAAAGATTGCTACAGCCATCTAACAACAGCAAATTGACCATAAAAGTGACATGTTATGCTAGCTAGACATTACTAAAACTGCGTGTGACTGTCTAATATCAATTTGCCTAGTTAAAGCTATTATTTCAAGTCTTTTCTCAAGCATTTTGAAGCATAATTATTGTGGATGTTACAAATTTATCATTGTTGTTATAAATTGTTGTACTGCTGCAATTATATACCAGCTAGTCTATTTTTCAAGAGTTCATTGTCTTATGAAGCATTAATATCATTTTGGTACTTGGAAAGTGTCATTTGTCTCTCTTGTTGTCTTGTTCTGGGAAGTTACACAATGAATATATTTTGATTCATCTCTATAAGACACAAAGAACCTTTAGAATTGAGTGACTTGTGAGAGGGGGAGAACCTTCTTGCCTAAGCCTTCTCAAACCCTCAGGTCACTGGGAACGTCTCCCCTGGGGTACATTGATATACTCATAAATAGAAAGGAGTTTCCTATTAAGGTGACAGTGATAGGTAACTCCCAGTTACGCCAATTTTGTATCTACTTACTTTGGGCTTTGGGCAAGTACAAATTGTGCGATAACAGGTTTAACATATAATTATGGTTTATGTGGGTTAATTAGGGTTTATTAACGTATAACTAAGATCTATTTGATTTAATTAGGGTTTATTGATATGTAGTTGTGATTTGAGTTAGGATTTCACTATGGTTTATTTGAGTTAGTATGGTTCACTTAAGGTATAATTGGATTAATTATGGTTTATTAGCATGTCATTAGGGTTTACTTAGGACTTATTTTGTGTAATTAGGGTTTATTAATGTATAACTAGGTTAATTAAGATCTATTGGTATTAAATTGTGGTTTAATTCAGGTCTATTGGCATTCAATTGGTGTTTGATTAGGTTATTAAATATTTATTAATGTATAATTAAAGTTTATTTCAATGAATTATAATTTATTAGCATATAATCAAGTTTTATTGAGGAATTATTACCCTATAATTAAGGTTTGTTAGGATTAGGAATTATTACCATATAATTAAGGTTTGTTAAGGTTAGTTAGTGCCTGTTAAATAAAATTAAGATGTCAATTTGCAATGGATACCTCAATTATGTTATATATGAGCATATGGTCAAGTAACTTTAGCTAGTACCTTTTAAATAAAATTAAGATGTGAATTTGCATTGCATACCTCAGTTATGTTCAGTTATGTTATATATGAGCATATGGTCAAGTAACTTTAGCACCATTTTCAATTTACTCTATTTTACCCATATGACCTTAATATAGTTCATTTTCCAAAATAAAGTTCAAGGAACAATTTTATAGGTTTCGAACTCTCAACCAACTTCTTCCAAGCCAGTGCGCTTTTCTATTCCACATATCAATTGCCAGTTAATATGGTCCACAAAATCTAATTTAAAGGAAAAGATAACAACCTCATTTTCATTATAAGACAAACTTATATTAGTTCATAATACCACATATAATTAGCACGATTGTTCTTAGCCTTAGCCTTGCCTATGCCAAAAATCATAACCATGTTTTGTAATAAGAAGATCACTCTGAAGACCAAGCGTCAGTAGATTTCCAATTATACCAACTAAAGATGAAATATCTTTGCTTCATCTCAAATGATTACCTATCAACCAAGTAGGCAAGAAGTATAACACTATGGACAAATATGTCCACACTTTTGCTTGGTCCATGGGGATTGCTTTGCCTCAATAAGGCGCGGTATTCAAAACTTCCACAAGTATATTGTTCCAAATAGTATAAGAGTATATAATGAAGTGAAATTCAATGGGATCAAATGCAGGGGTCAAACTCTGGAACACTTCTTTTGTTTTAAAACAACAAAGAAGGAAACTATTAATTGGAGCTTCTCAGATTGTATGATGTTCAGTGCACTGTTGTGCATTTCCTCCGATAGATTTTAGAATTATATATGGGAAATTGTGGAAGAACAAAACAATCAAAGCCCTGAGAATGGAAGGGTTGTTGGATGACAAGACTTCTTGATAAAGAAACTATTTGAAAAGAAATTTATAGTCGCCATGGACATTAGTTCTCTACGTTTTACTAGTCATGAAAGCACAACCAAGAAAGTGTTATTGACCATAAAATTTCTTACAAGTTGTCCCGAGGCTTTGAAGGAGTGAGTACGAAGGAGTAAGTATGGAGGAGTGTTAATGTGTTATTGGCCATAAAATTTCTTACAAGTTGTCCTGAGGAGTGAGTATGAAGGAGTGTTGATGTGGAATGAAATCTATCAAAAAGATATGCCACTAGTGTAAGATGGTTTGCAATTATAGCCATCACATAGAAGGCCCAATGTATGACACTGAAACTGTCAGTGATGTTAGCACCAATGATGCTAGTATCAGATAGAACCAAATTCACCCAATATGGTGAATAAAACCCTAACTTTTCATCCATTTAAGCCCTCGCACCACCTCCTGCAATTTGATGTGTAATTACACCCAGTCTATTATTAAGATATCATACAAATCAGAATACAGATTTGATTGTAATTGGCCCAAGTACAAGACAATGGTGCAGAAAACCATCATTATGTTTACCCTGCTATGTCCAGTGAGGCCTCCAAGCCATTGATAAAACATAAGTGCCTAATATGCATGGTGTTACATTTGAGCCCTGAGATTTGCCAAGTCAAAAATAAACTTTTACTTCCAATCCAGCGATTTGAAAATAAAAAGTGTCATTTCTCCAAATAACCTCCATCAAGAGGCATTCAATCCAAACTAATAAAACACTCTATTGCTCTTCATGCAATTTGGCAGGTGACCACTAGCTCATCATCTTGAATTATCCATAGATTCAATTTGAGTTGGAGTGAAACCATTTTCCATTGAATTGGATTTTTGGAAAAAAAGGATCACACTAATATGCTACGCATAAGGTAAATTATGTCAGAACAATGCAAAGCTACAACCATGACCAACTGCATTGACCATATTGAATATTTTGTAGTTCAAGTATTACTATAATGTTTCTGATGCAGGAGCATTAGTTCGACTTCATGGTGGAGTGGTCACATGTTGTGATCTAGAACAACATTTGAGGTTAGAGTGAATAATAGATTAAACAAATCTACACTTCGTTTAATCTAGGTAGACAGCCTTGTTGCCAAAATTAGAGATAGATATGGAACAGATAGCTATCAAACAGCTCCCTGCGAGGAGACTGAGCCACCTGTTCTAAGTGTTGAATAAAAGTAGGGATTAGTTTTTCTAAAAATAGGAGAATGCCTAAAATCAGGCATAGTTTGTTAAATGTTATTAGAAAAGAAAGAATAGTTGCAGGGGAGAAGAGGGAGAGAGTGCACAGGAGGGTTGCAGAGGAGAGAAAGAGACGAAACAAAATGAGGAGAATTCATTAATAAAGTTTCTTTCTATTGTGCAACATTCTGATATGTGAGAAACCCTATTCATCTGTGTATGATTATGATATCTTCGTTCTCGTTGATGGAACACATATGATCTGTCAATATTATTTTAAGGATCCTTGGAATCGAAACAATACTGTAATGAACTGATATTTTCATTCTGTAAGTATTGAGATTAATGGTGGAAAGCAAAGCGGAACTCGAAGAGATCAAGGATTGACGGTGCCAATCATCCAGAAGACGGACGATCGAGATCTGAGCGGAGTCTAACAGTAAAGAATCGACGGTCCAGATCACAGCGGAAGGCGGATGGTTCAAACTCCGATGCGTTTTTGTGACTTCCGCTGAGAGTTATGTGTCCATCAGTGTATGGAAGCGGAAATGTTATGGTAAGTACGAAAAGGTTTCAGGAGTGTTTTCCGCTGAGTTATGGTCATGTCGTGTGGTTGTAAGGTGCTTAACATCATGCAGAAAAATATTTCCGTTGGGTGTTAGATAAAACAAAAAGTGCTTAATCCGCAAATTCAATAAGAGTCTTGTCAAAAGAACCGAACTGCCAATTATAGCGACAGATAACTAAATTTAGCTCTGTCAGATAGATTTCACTAACATCAGTTGCATTAGTTTCCAAAGATTTTAAATATATTTTCCCTTTTATTGGAGAGTGTACTCAGGGAGTCTGGTTTCATCTTTTGTTCTCCCACCCCCAACCCCTATGCTTCTGCTACATTGCAGTAAATAGTGCCAAAGTGGTGAAAATAGAACCTGGGACCTGTGGCTGGACATTCGATGAGCTTCTTTTCTTACCCTTTGAAAACATGTTGATGCCTAACTGTTAACACTTCTCTAAGTGATGGTCAAGAATACCCAAAGTAAATTTCTTTCAAGAGTAACAGGTTATTATGCCACTCAAGTCCAGTACGTTTATGTTTAGTTAATGTCCTCACATAGATGATATGATGTTCTTTGTATCTGCAAACTTATGCTTACTATTCACATAAAATCAATTTCTTAAAATGATATCTTATATGTGGAAAACTTGGCTTCAAGGAAAGTGGCAAATAAACTCTATATTTGACATTAGAAAAGAAGAACAGACTTTGCTTGGACAAATTACATCATCTCAACTGTGGAGAAAAAAAACGTGAAATGCATTTAAAGTAGCTTAGGTTGACCAATCAAATCCCCAATCCTTAATGAGGACAGTCTTCCCCTTAGGAGAAACCAATCCCAAAATGCTTTCGGCGAAAATTTATCCATAATCCAGGACTTGGGGAAAAGCAATACAGGTGCAGTTTTGCAAATGCCACAAACCGATATCATGGATTATCTAAACCAATAATTTGTTAACACGTTAACTGTTCTGAAAGTGGACAAAGTACCTCAGTACTTCAAGGAGGTACAAAAACCAAAAACATTATCACAATCAAATTCAGGTTTAAGATAACAATTGCCAGAATCCTGTTTACTGTAAACTTACATGACTTTTCTAGCCAGTCTACAGTGGCCCTAAAGCATAAGAAGAAACTAAGGTTTGACTGTTCTAGAGAGGAAAACCTGTTTTTGGGTTAAGAAGAGCTTGATCTTCATTTCTAAACAGGATAGGACCTTTGCCAGGTCGAGTACAGATGAAATAATCGATACCACCTGGAAATGTGGAACTGTTACTTTCGCTCTTGAGCTCTGGAGGGGCAGTCAAGGATTCAACATCTTTCATTGAGTTCACGCCAATTTCTCCTAGTATTGAGGTGTCGCCTATTACATAACTGAAAAGATCAAAACAAATCAGTATAACCAACCACAATACCTATGCATGTGTGTGTGAACAGCATTACAATTCCTCTGTTTGGAGGGGAAAATATTGTGTCCAGTTAAATGGCCGAGATTATGAACAAATAAGTAAAGTCCAAATGCCGTGAAGAATGAAATCCAAGTGAGAAATAAAACAAGCGACCCAAGTGAGAACTAGGAGGAAAGGGAAACCTCGACAATGTTTTGCTGGAGTCTGGAGGAAAATAGAAAAGTAGTCGCTGAAGAAGAAGGCCTGCAACTTTCCTATTAGGTGCATACATTACTGCATTTGGACCAGCATCAAAAGTATATGCAACCTGCAACAAGAAGAAAATCTAATAGGTATTGTGAAATTGAACCATAAAAATACAATTTGTCAATTAAGATGCTAGAACTCAATTTACAAAACTTAGGTTCCATGTCATGTTGAGTGAAATAAATCTAATGACTCAAAATATTTCAAAATATTACAGGTTCTCTATTTAGCTGAGATGTTGGCTTAGAAAAAAGCATTAACGAAAAGTTGAAAACGTATAACATGAGGACTTGCCCTACGACTGACTTATTTAGCATCAGATAGCATGATATTAGTGCGATATTATTTGCTGTGAATGAATTTATATAATTTTGCAAGAATCTATTTGGCCCAATTCCACATTTAGCACCATCAGGTCGACCATGATTTTGATTGTCGGCATTAATTTACAGTATGAAGGAATTTTTCTTGAATATAAAGCAATAAGTAAATACTGTATACACAAGTGTAACCCTATACGATGAAATAACAGAGTAGAAAGACAACAGTGTGGCACTTTCTGATTTTGTTTGAGAATTAGAAGTTGTATTTGAACGCTCCCGTGTCACTGTGGAAGCTCCAGCAGGAAGCTCTCCCCCACTGTCCCTCAAAGCTCCCAAACGCTCCCGGCCATGCTCCTGAACGCTCCTAGCCTCGCTCCCTCAACGCTCCCCGAGCGCTCCCGCGGAATCCCAAAAAGGGAGTTTTTTTTTTGTTTTTTTAAAGACATCGTGTAACCCATGGGAAAGCCCAAATAGGCATTTGAGGTTAGGGCAAACGCTTTGGAAGCATTAAACCCCTTCTTCCTCATCTTTATCATTTCATTTCGTCATTTCCTGCATCCAAGGCTAGGGTTTTGATAGAGGAGCTTCCTGGTTTTTGACGAAAGCATATTGATGAGAGCTTGGAAGAGATCGAAGGCTGCCACAACACACTCCACTGTTGTTAACGATTAGAGAATTGAAGAGGTAAGATCAAACCGCATTCTTTGCAAAGCTTTTTTTTTCTTCTTTGTGTTCTCTGTTTATGGATATGCTCTCTTCTCCTACTCTTTCCCATTCCTTCTCCTTCGTTCTATCGCAAGTTTGTCACTTGAAGAAAATGTTCTTTATTTGGGGTATGCTTCCGTTTTCTGTTCTTATGGTGTTAGTGGGGAACAAGCATGACAGGGAAGAACATGACAATGTTCATAGTGACTCATTCTCCAAAGATGGCAAAGGTTTGGAAGGGGATGAAGGAAATGACGGTGAAAATGAGAGTGAAGATTCAAACAAACTTGACTCAATACCCTTGTGGAAGTATGTGACAAAACCTGAGGGGGGGAGAGGGGGTGAACCCATAAAATTTATGTGCAAAAAAAATTGTCATGAGGGCAAACCTTACAGCGGTTCATATACTCGTGTGAGGAGGCATCTTTGTGGGATATTGCCGGGTGACAAGGCCACAACTAGTCGTATCACTGGTGGAATCAAAGTTTTCTCCCGAATATCAAATGAAGAGAGAGCTAAATACATCAAGGAAGAGGAAGCAGCAAAAAGAAAGTTCGGTAAAAAACAAAAGTTTCAATCTGATGCCACATCAGGAGTGTTTGGCCATTTCAAATTTGCCACAGCTAGTTCCCCTAATGCTAGTGGGTCCGAGGGCTCGCATGCGGGGGGTGGAAGTAGAAGTAGAACAATAGAAGATCTCCTTGATGTTGGTGGTAGGGACAAAGTGGATGCTAAAGTGGCGAGGTTTCTCTATGCATGTGCTATACCATTCAATGTTCTTCGCTCCCCCTATTGGCATGCTATGGTTAAGGCCATCCATAATGCCCCTAAAGGATACAAGATCCCCAGATATGAGAAAGCTAGAACTGTATTGCTAGATAGGGAAAAATCCAAAGTCCAAAGAGCTCTAGGACAATTTACAAATGAGTGGACATATAGTGGGGTTTCTGTTGTATTTGGCAGCTGGACAAATGTTAAAAACCAACATTTGATAAAGATTCTTGGTGTGTCGGCTAGCGGTGCAGTGTTCCTTGCAGCCCATGATTCCTCGTCATTTGTTGCATCTTCTCAGAACATTGCAGACCTTCTACTGAAAAGCATTAATGATATTGGGCCATCCAATGTGATTCAAGTAATTACAAATAATGCAGCTAATTGTAAGGGAGCAAGAAAAATCATTGAGCTTGTACATCCTCACATTTTTTGGTCTTGTTGTTTGGTGCACACCTTGAATCTTTTGATGCGTGATATTTTTAAGCATAAAGAGTGTGACTGGATCAATGCCTTGTACAAGAAAGGGAAGTTCATCATCAAGTTCATCACTGAGCATACTGATGTCCACTATATTTACCAGGTTCACTCTAACTTGCAGCTACTTAAGCTCGCAAGGACTAGATTTGGTAGCTATTACCTCACCTTTAGGCTCCTGCTGAAGGTAAGACAGACATTGGCTAATATGGTGGTGAGTGATTTATGGGAGCATTTGAGGATACATAATACATCAGATGGAGATAATGCTTTTGCAATGCAAGCTACCATTCTTGATCCTCATTTTTGGTCACAGGTTAAGTATGTATTGCAGTTCACTGAGCCAATTTATAACGCAATTCAATTTGCAGATTCAGATCAACCAGTGATTGGGGAGGTGTATGCACAGATGGACACCATGCTAGGCCAGATTAAGGACATTGTTGGGCCTAGAGATGTGAACTTGTATGACTATATTCGTATAGAGGTGGAAAAATCGTGGGCAAAGCTAAATATTCCACTCCATGCCTTAGCGTATGTCCTTACACCAAAATACTACTCTACATCATGGCTGAAAGCACCAGCACCTGGTGGTGGGGTAAAGAGAAAACCGTTCATGGATCTAAAGGTTCATAATGGTTACATGCAAGCATTAGACAAGCTTTTCCCTGATGAGGAGGAGTGTGCTGTCATACGGAAGCAATTGGCTACTTACATCAGTGACACAAGATTATTTGGTTATGCCCATTCATTGGGAGATCGGGAGAAGATGACTTCTCTTGAGTGGTGGAACATGTATGGAGGTTCTATACCACAGTTGCAGCGTTTAGCGAAACGGGTACTTGCACAGGTTGTGAACACTTCTTCTGCAGAAAGGTGTTGGGGCAGTTTCATACCCAATGTCAAGAGAAACAGGTTGAATGTAAAATGGGCAAATAGCTTGGTTTATGTGCATCACAACTTGTGGTTGTTGTCCCATTATTGTGAGGAGGCAAATATTGATAAAACATATAAGTTTCAGGACAACTATCCAGAGGAGGACAATTTGGAGGATGAAGCATTGGCTTTGGAGAACTTAAATACTGCACTTTTTGATGATGATGATGATCATGTTGAGATGCCACCACCACCTATTGCCATGTTCAACCCGATCAGGACTCCAGTAGCAAGAGCTTTAGGTCCAACTTCATCTCCACAGATTCCTCAACATCCACAACTACGTGGGGCTCATGGTGGTGCCAAGGGGAAGGAAAAATAGATAGTAGATTAGAATAATTCTCTTTTTTCACTTATTTAGTTGTCATATTAGAGATTTCAATTTTCAGACTTCAGTTTCTAATATCTATTTTGGAAATTAGGCACATGGCCTATTTTGTAAACATGACTCTTTGGTCATGATGGCCTATTTCAATTCATAAATTCATAGTCTACTCTACTTCCTATTATTTGATTGTAGTTTAAATCTTTGTAAGTTTGTACTTTGTAACTGCATTTGCAATATGGTTGATGTTATCTATGGAGTACTAAATGGTTGATGCTCCATGATTAATCTAGATTCTACTATGATGTCATGTTTAAAACTTCATAATAAGTAGACAAGTAGAATAAATATGTATGCTTTCATCTTTTCAGCAACTAATTTGGATTCTGCATTTTTTTTATGAATATGTATGCATTAAAATATATAAAATATATATCATATAAAAGATGCTCCCTAGACACTTCGATCCCGGGTTTTTTCGGGAAATGACACTCCCACTTTGCTCTGCACTCTGGCAACGTTGGGTTGTAATGATGTTTTCACACTCTTCAATCATGCATTGATTATATGTGATCCGAAGGGTTAGATTTACCATTTCATTCTTCCATCATAAATTGTGATCTATAGAATTGCACTTACTACAGCAAACCTGCTTACAGAATGGTTAAATGAAAGCAAGGCATGAGGTAGTAAATATCAAATATTTACAATCACAGTTTGCATCAATGATGACAAATATGGAAGGGGGTATCAAATGGAAGGGGGTATCAATCAGAAGTTATACAATAATAGAAATTACTAACAATCTATGTGGTAAAAAGTGATGTTCCTAACAAATGGTTGACAAAGGTATCAAAGTGATGTTCCAGACAAAGAGCTGACAAGGGATCAAAATCAATGATGCAAGCCTCTAATATGGGACAAAGGGATCACCAGTAAACAACCAAGTATTCTTCAGTTTAGAGCTTAGGCAACAACAATTCATCATATACATCATTCTACATTCCAAAGAAAGGGGGACTGATGCACAACATTGCCCTTCAGAGGAGCATAAACCAACACTGAAATGTCTAAAATCCATTGTAGAGGTGACCAAACAATCTGATGTAGGTTACTTGACTCTTTGTTTACATGGTACTTGCAATCACATACTGCCCAACATTCTAGCAATTCATAGATCATAGGACCTATGTGTTACCATAGTTAGTGACAATCATAGATTAGAGGAGTTCAGTAAAATAGTTTCTCAGTGTAGAGGGTAAGCTATCTACACCAATAGAAGTTCATGGGTAGAATGTCCCTCAGCAAGTCATTGGCTATTGAGGCCTGTAGTAGAGTACAGAAGTTCAGTAGATTTGGTCTTTAAATTTGAAACTATGGGCTGCAATTCCAACTTCAACAGCAACTAAAAAATTCAAGGTGAGCTGATATTCATTTCCCAATTTCTTTCTTTAGTAATATGGTTGCTGTGAATGAGAGGAGCGAAGATATGTAATACTATACCTGTGGAGTTCCTTCAGACCGATTCCATCTTTCAACACAGTTAATAATCCTGTCATAAAACACTTGAAAATATTTCTCAAAAGCACTCTTAATGTGTAGTTTAAAAAAAAATGATACTTAGAAAGTACCTAAGAAAAATAGGAAGATGGACTAGAAAATTTGAAATAGTATGTTATTTATCCAAATCAGCAGTAAACACCAAACATCAAGACAAACCAGGAAGAAGGAGAAAGAGAAGCATGCCTGTGTGATGTGTCATTCATGTAGAATATTGGAGGAGATGTGTCAAGGCAAACTGCATGGAACTGATTACTATCTGCACAAGTAATCTTCGCAAACGATCCAAAGTCACGATTTGCAATCGCTTCTTCCATTTGCAAAACACGTTTCGGAACCACTTCCTATCAACATCATAAGTAAAAATAGAAATATCAGTTTTGAAATCCAGAACACTTCTGCAGACAGATTTTGAAACTACTGGAAAAGACATGACAGTTCTGTCAAGTGAGTTCTGCAGATAAAAAACAATACTCTTAGGCACTGGAGTGTTAACTGTTGCTCTCTATATACATATCCCTGAGTCAAATCTTTGTGTCCAGTGTGTTCACAAGGAGTCCATAAAGTAGCTAAAGACTACTTTCTACACCTTAAACATCACATCTACCTTAGTTATTACCTGTGATCTGTGGTGAAGAAGTTCGCTAGTTTCAACACTTTGACTCATGCCAGTTGTGCTGCTTGTTTCCTTCTGACGTGAGCTTACCTGCCATTTATAAGATATACAATCATAAGTCATCTAGCACTAATAGAAATAGAATGTTTTCAGACCAGTTTCTGTTGAATAAAACCAATCCCTTAAGAAAAGCTCATTAGTTGTATGATTGATTGCCATGCATTCTTATGACATTCTGCTTACATTATCTTCACTCCTATGAGTAGGATATAAAAGATTCACAAATAGGAGAGCCAGATTGATTTAGCCTTAAGGTATACAGGAATGTTACTTTAAAAGTTTAAACAAGCTTCCTTTATATATGATTGTATTTAAATTCCCAAGATGACCATAGCAAAAACTCAAACCAACAAGTGAAATAATATAGTGATTGAACTTAAAAATTTCAAGTGTTTGTACTTTAAAACAAATTATTATAAAAACTATAGTTAAATCATATTGTTCTTAACTCAGTCATTACTACGGATGCCAGTAATCACAAATGTTTAAATTAAGACTATGCCTGCTCAACAGTAAAACAGTGCCAAGTTTTCACCATAGACTTGGTAAGAAACCCAATCTAGTAGGGACATACTGTTCTGAAGAAGAAAAGCATTTGCAGGTTTTGATCTGGCACTGAGGCATTGGCCTAGGGTTCAGATTGGGCACAACCTCTGGCGTCCGCCTCCTTCGAGGATGCAGTGGCTAAGAGCAGGGGAAGCCTATTAGGGTCGCATCCTAGTGTAGATAGAGGACGGGGTTTTTTGGGAAGGAAACCAGGTTATTGTCTCAAGAAGGTGGGGAACCCTTGCCTTCAAACGGTGTTGCCAGAAAACACAGGTTATATCCAATGCCTACAAGAGCATGTAATAATATGCCCTTTCTTGGCGTAACTTTTGGCAATTGAACAAGCTCCAAGGGAATGGGTCCAGGTGAAATGGTCAGTAAAAGGATCGATCGACCTGAAACTCTGTGCTAAATATTTCTTTGTAGTGGTTTTCACCAACATGGAGGGCAAAGATCAATTTTTTGAAATTTACTATTTGTTTAAATCTTCTGGGATATACATGAGATTTTGGCATGGCTGTTTTGATCCCAAGGAGGAATTTATTAAAGAACCAGTTTGCGTGTAGTTATACCCCCTCCCACTGCAGTTTTGGTCTGAGCAGATATTTGAAGACTTTGGTAACACTTTGGGTGTCTACATCAAAAAAGCATAAAAGGCAACAAAGGCAGGTTGTTAATAGTTATGCCTCAAACGCCATCTGTGTATATATGAACATCTCCCACCCACTTCCGGAATCAATAGTTTTAGTCTACCGGGATGTCAAGTGGTCAGAGGCTTTAGGTTATGAACAGGTTCCATTTAAGTGTAGACAAAGCCATGAACACAGACATCTCATGAGAAACTGTTCATTGATAGCAAAACCCCAACACCAGAAGACGTCAGGGAATGATGTTTGATAAAGGTGAGAAAATCACCCAAAGGATGTAAGCAAAACAAAACTCCTGGAGGCATTTCATCGAAGGACACCTCAAATCAATTTCAAGCCTTAGCAAACATAGGCGATAAAGCAGCAAAGGGGAAGGAGAAAAACCATGACAGCTCAAACCAAGAAAATCCAAAAAAGCAAGACTGTAAACGATACAGAAGGAACCCATAAGGAAGGAGGTATTGCTATAGTACAAGACAATGAGTACCTCAATTCAAATAACAATGGAGAAGAGTGAGTGGGAGAACAGACACAGCAAGAGAAATGACAGTACAACTATCAAGGGTAGAAAGAGGATACCAAGAGGTCAAGAGGAAAAAACTATGGGTGCCAGCTGGAAAAGCAAGAAAATTGAGAACTCCCCGACATGAAATGGAAGCAGGAACAAATAGGGAATCAAGAACATATAGTGGAAAAGGAGACAGTTAACTCAGTGGGGCAACCAGAGTAGGCAACAACTGACCTGCAAGGGAGTGATATAGAAATGTCAGAGCAGCCCCATTGGATTTAAAAGGACAGTACACAGACAATTTCTTGAAATCTGTGTCTAAGGAGGAACTTCAACACCTTCACAGAGATATGCTCAAGCAGAAAGGAAAACAACAGCAAAGATGGCCAGGGAGCGAATCTCAAAAGATATTGGACATTAAATCTTGTCCTCTCAAACACTCCAAGAAAGACCAATCAAGATCGGGAAGAAAAACGACGGCAGAAAAACTCTGGGATGTGGGAGAATTGCTCATCAACTAGGGTAAGGTAGCTACACTGAGGTAATATTTCCTTCAAACCCCGACTCCTAGTTTACAATGAAAATTTTATCATTGAACATTTGAGGCATTAAACTCTATACTGCATTTTATTCCTTGAATGAAACAATTGTCTGGTCTTTCCATCATAATCTTTCTTTGAGGCATTGAGGCCTAGGGTAAAAGATGACTTTAAAGCCTCAAAGAAAGATTATACTGCATTTTGTTTCTTGAATGAAACAAATGTCTGGTCTTTCAATCATAACCTTTCTTTGAGGCATTAATGCCCAAGGTTAAAGATGACTTTAATGCCTCAAAGAAATATTATGATGAAAAAACCAGACATTTGTTTCATTTGAGAAACAAAATGCAGTATCGAGTTTCTGGACAGAATGCTACCATCCATCTGGAACAACCATTTCAGCAAAAGGTTTCGCAGGAGGAATAGCTATACTCTGAAATCCAGCTAATGTGGAGATATCCAACCTGGAGGGCTCACAAGATTGGATAGCAGGAATTTTCTTTTGAATTAAAGCCTCCTATAAACCTATTAATTGGCAATATGTACATAAAGGACGGGCTTCCAACACAGCCTCCACTAGCAAGTTCAAAACTCAAAATTTAGGGCTGGCTTATGCCAAAACACCCCTCATCGTGAAGTCTCAGTCTAATCATATTAAGCAAAGGGCATAAGCCCAAAACATACATGTAGCCTACTACCCAACCAGCCACGGGAGAATGCTGGTCATGGTCATCTGGGGCCTTGCCCCAGCCAGTTACCAGAGGATCAGCATCAATGAGAACCACAAGGTCCCACTCATTAGTAGGTGGCTCCAGGGACTTGGGCACTATTGACCGCCTCCCCAACACAGGTGGTCAACTCCATGTGCCATGAAGAGGTGCATCATCAGATGCAAATTTTGTCGAAGACCTTGGTTCTACAAGGCCATGTTTGGCCCAACACGTCTTTTTGTAATTGGAATGTCCGCACCCCTGCATGGGTTAATAATGTAATAGGTCTGCATGAGTCATGTCTAGGTCGGTTACCTTGGGATCGGTTCACTGGGAGAGTTCCTTTCATCGAGGGTTTTTTATCCTCGGGTTATCAATTGGGCTTTTCAGCCCTCTTGATTTCCCTTGAGTTTTTCCCTCACACTTGCAATAATTCCTCCAAAGTGGTGAACGGCGTTCTAGTGGGCTTATCTTTTGGTAACTATTATAGGGAATCATTGTAAATGACCAGCAAGACATCTTAGAAAGTTTTGCGGAATTCCGTCGAGTCTAGGTCAGTGGTTTTTAATTAATTAATTTTTCCTAAGTTTGGAGAATTAATTATTTAATTAATTAATTATTTTTTAGCAATAATTGTAAAAACTAGGTCTTGGGGTTTTTGATAGGGGTATTTGTGCTCAAAAGAAATGGAATAGCACCCCCTACACCCATAGACCAAGATTCAATTCAGTCGGACAAATTTAGCCACGGGTTAGTCCACCCGGAGTGTCAGTCAGTCAAAAACAACAATTTTAATTGCTAAAGTCCAAACATGGCAAAAATGTAATTTTGTAATAATGAGTTAAAAGGATGAAAAATGATGGATAAAGGTTAGAGAGAAACCCCCTAAGCATAACATTACCCTCCCAACCTTTTCCAACCTATTCTAACCCTCTAACCCCCTCACATCACTTAAAAATCACACCCCCTAGGGGGATTGACACTTTTCCTAGTAAAAAACGTTTTTAATTTTATTTGAGTGGTGTTGGCCCCCCCTCTCATGTGATTTCACTCCCCCTAGCCTACACGTCACCCTTAGAAGTGACCCCACTCCCTCCACCTCACTTTTTCCTTTATTTTTCTTGTTTTTCCCCCTTGTGGTGCGTCTTCCAAGGAAGTTACGCCCCCCTTTTGTCTCTCCAATAAAAATTCGTTTTTATTGGTTGGAGGCTCTTCTTCTTCCCTAGCACGGATCCCATGGCCTCTCACTTGGGCTTTGTGTGATCCCAACCTCACCACACTCATCCCCACCTTCCATTTGCTTCTCCTCATCCCAAGAGGTGTGCCCTCCAAGAGGAGTTGCGCCCTCCCTTCCTCTAGAACCTTCCAAATAATTATTTAAAAATTATTTGTGACTCTCCACCTACCTTGGCACAGATCCCATACCTCCTACACACCCTTGGATTTATCCCAACCTTTTTTCCTATTTTCTACACCCTAGATCTATTGTGCAAACCCTAGATGGTGCGCCCTACCCTTGGGATTCCCTCATTTGCTTGGTGTGAGACACTTGGCATAGATCCAAGAGGGGTGAGTTTGCCTCTCCAAGTATAAAAGGAACCCCTCTCACTCTTTCTACCTTACCATATCTTGAGCTATTGTTATGCTACTTGATTTATCACTCACTCTCTCTCTCTTGCTCATCATTTTCCATTCTCTTGCTCTTAGGGTTTTGGAGTAAGTACTCTCCAAGATCTATTTTCTTGAGTAATAAAGAGAAAACTTTGGAG
>ML817262.1:49508-68092 GCA_009831015.1 Picea engelmannii
GCAGGGGAGGTAACTGAATCTCCAGCAGAAATAGAACAAGAACCCACAAATTTCTTCAAACAGCTGCTTACAGAACCATAGAGAGATAGGCAATAAGCGATAAGGAAGATATTTGCCAATATTCATAAACAAATCACGGCAAAACAGAACGATGCTCTCATGAGACCGACAACTACAGAGGAAGTGCAACAAGCAGCCTTCGATTTATCAAAGGGGAAAGCATTGGAACCAGATGGATTCCCAGCAGATTTCTTTCACGAATGCTGGGATCTGGTTAGAAAAGATGTCTGGAAGGCAACAGAAGAATTCAGGATGACGGGAATTATGCTCAAAGCTTTGAATGTAACTTTCATAACTGTCATACTGAAAGGAGAAAATGCTCCTTCAGCCAACAAATTCCACCCAATAGCCCTTTGTAAGACTGTCTATAATATTATCTCGAAGGTTATAGAAAACAGGCTGAAGCAGCTCTTACCCCAGATAATCTCTAAGGAACAAGGAGGGTTTGTGGGCAGCAGGCAGATCCTTGATGAGGTGATAGTGTCTCAGGAAATCATCTACTCATTAAAAACAGAGAAGAAGCCCAGAATGATGATGAATATGTTGAAAGTTTACGATCCAGTTCTTCTAAATTGGGAATTCATGAGAACAATCCTCACCGCCTTTGGGTTATATCAGGATGGATAAATTGTGTAATGAGTTGTGTCTCATCCGATGATGATCCGCTTTTTTCTCTATCCTGATAAATGGCAGCCCAGCTCCCCCCTTTCACCCTAGTAGGGATAATTGACAAGGGAACCCCTATCACCTTATTTATATAGAATCATGGCAGAGGGGCTAAGAAGAACTTTGAATGCAGAAAAAGTTCCAGGTATGTTAAAAGGGATTAAGTTATCTCCATATATGGAACCTATCTCATATCTACTGTTTGTAGATGATACATTGTTAGCTGGTGAAGCATCGGTACTAGAGTGTCATGTCCCCATTTTTGGGTTCCCCTGTTCTGCAGTTGGAAATGACTTCCATGGCTTGTCGGTGAAGAAGAAGGGAGTCAAGGGGTTATTTAATGTCACTTAGTTAGGAGATGTTATGTTTTTAAAGTGACATTAAGTAAAAGGGAAATAAAGTAACTTTAGATTAATAAGTTACTTAAACATTATTAAAAGTGACTTTTAATATTAAAGTGAAAAGTAAAAGGGGAATAAGGGTCATGTTTGATTTAGTAAAAAAGGGGAAAGTTCAACACTTTGGCATTATGTATTGGATTGATCTCTTTGGAGTGCTCTTGGAGCCAAGGTTTTCGTTAGGGTTTTGGCAAAACCCTTCGATTTTGGTTTGGTTTCGGTGGTGCAATATCCACCCTAGCTAGACAAAGAGGGGAATCCATCCAGGATTTCCATTGGAGTTTCATCTTGTGGTTTATTTTCAGTCGTGGAAGTGTAGAGACTTGCCTAGGAGGTCCATGGGGTTTCCTTGAGGTGGACGCATCATCTATTGGAGAGATTGTGGCGCTGTTCCAGGTTTTGGTTCGCATTGTTGTGTTTTCATTGATATAGTGCAGCTGCCATAGCAGCCATTAGAGATTTGTATTGTTGTGATTGGAGATTTCATCCATAATAAAATACCATATGTTGTCTCTTCTATTTCATGTGTATTTGGGATGCTTACAATGTGTTTGACGAAATATCTATTAGTAGAACTAATGCAAACTGTTTGACAAAGGCACTAATATCCTACTCTAGCATAATTGGGGATATTACATAGAGGCAAGGGTTTTCAAACAAATTGACCTTTTTCTGTTAGCCTCAGGAACCCTCATTAATGACTGCAAATCAAAAGAAATTCTCACACAAGAATGGATGTCCAATCAAAAGTATGTAGAGAAATGAATTTTCAAAGAGGCTACTTGCCAACAAAATATTTAGGGATCCCCCTGATGGACAATTCAGGCAGAAATTTATCATGGGAGGGAGTCATAGGGAGGATCCGGAGTAAAATAAACAGTTGGACTTTCAGGGAGTTATCATTAGCATGCAGGATCGCACTTATAAAATCCATGCTTCAAGCAATCCTGGTCTATGTGTTCTCTTCTTTAGCAGCACCCCTGTAAAAGTTAGAGAAAAATTTATTTCTTTGGGGGGGAGGACACTCTGGAAAAGAATGGCCTCTTGTTCATGGAAAGCAATCTGCCAACCAAAAGTCCGGGGTGGACTTGGTCTAAGGAATCTATCATTAATAAATAAAGCTTTAAGCAGCAAGATACTTTGGAGATGGTTTCTCGAGCCAAAGTCACTGTCGGCTACTGTTTGGAGAATAAAATACACCCTGGGTGTGGAACCAAGTGACCTGTCACCTACATCATACAGAGTTAAATGTAAAGGGATCGTACCTATGGAATAGTGAGCTAGGCGAGCTATGTCGCCCAATCACAACATTTTTGGGAGGTAAAAGATGGCAGGTCAGTCCTATTCTGGGAGGACTCTTGGGATCAACACAAATCCCTCATGAGAGAGGACTTTGCAAGGATATCAAGGAGATTTTTCCACAAGCAGGCTGGACCTTAGTGCACCAATACTGGGCTAGGGCATGTTGAGATTGGATAGCAAGGAAGGTCTTCACCATGCATGGCATCCTAGCATGGAGGAGGACAATGAAACTTATCCAAGTTGATGGGTTAATTTTTTTCTTAAAATTGTACTTAGGAAAAAGTACAATAAATGGGTTATATTTTAATGTTGACTTAATGAGTACTTTTTATAAAGTTAAAGTGAGAAATAATTGAAGTTGTGGTCTTTTAATCTTGTCCATTGATCTCATAAGGTGTGTGAGGATCAATCTTGGCCCTCCATCCTTTTGGATATAGGGTTTCTCACTTGCTCATTGAGTAAAAAGGAGATCAACTTGGAGAGGGGTGCATTATGCACAAGAGAGAGGCAATTTTCTGAAGAGAGAAAGAAGAGAATTGCTTGAGGATTTGGAGAGAGAGTTTGCAGGGAGACAGAGGAGGCTTCTACACTGAGATTGGCACACATCTTCAGCATTGCAGAGGTCTTTTCCTACAGATCTGATGAGGAGGATTTGCAGAAGGGGGCCATACATTTGTTGAGGAGGTTTTTTATTTGGCTGGGCTGATTTTATTGTAAGAGATCTCTATATTTTCCTTCTCAATCATAATAAAATCCAAATCTGCTGCACTGGTTTTCCCTCCAGGGTTTTACCAGGACGGATTGTCCAAAAATTACTTGTGTACATGTGATGTGATTGTTGTTATCTTTTACTGTTACGTTCCTGGTTATTATTTTCTGCTGTGTATTATTTATTTGTGAAGAAAACCTGGCAGAATTAGTTAACAGAAAAATTAATTGATTTAGTGAACTGGGTTTGAAGAAAATTCACAGGGCAGATCAAGCATAGCCCAACGCTTTGGCCACAAGGATATGGGCACTCGATAGCTCTTGGCCTGAAGGATATGGGAGGAAGACAGACAAATTATAGAATCTACTAGAAAAAAAAGTATTGCCAATCAAGGAAGGAAGGAAGGAATTGCTTACGCTGGGGTTTTTCTGGTAGTAGGGAATTCTCAACCAAACAGGCATATGCTTACCCCCTTCAACAGGAGGACCTCAATCAGGTCGAAAGAAAGTGGATGAACATTTGGAGAATGGGAACATGGCCAAAAGTGGCAGACATCCTGCGGCAACACCAGTGGAGGATCTTGACATGGGAAAACCTTCAGAAGCAAAGTTTCTATGGGCCATCTCAATGCGTTTTCTGTATTAACGTAGATGATACAACTGATCATATTTTCCTTCGCTGCCCTATGGCAGCCTTCATATGGGAATGGGAAACCATAAAGTTCATGAGGACTGGAGGAAGTTTCCTGCAAAATGATGAACTCACTAAAGGTTGGCCAGATGATGCTTTCCAGAATCGTCTGAAAATTATATTTGGAAAATGACGCCGGGTTTCATCCTTTGGAACATTTGGAAGGAACAGAAGTTTCAAGGGAAAGCTAGAGAAATGGAGAAAGTTCTGAAGCAAATAGCAGAAAATATAAGGGATCAGTCCCAGCAAAAGTCTGGAGGGAGGAGGACAAGGAAATGAATCAGACAAAAAAGAAAACCTGTGAAGCTAGGGGGATAGATATCTCTCAACTCAGGCTAGATACTATGCTTGATAGTTTGCCTAAGGCTCAAGATAGATGGCCGCCCCCAGAACAACATGGGTACAAATTTAACTTCTATGGTGCCTCACTAGATAACCTAGGGAAGTTTGGGAAATATCATTCAAGACTCCCAGGGAAATCTAATCCTCATTTACGCCGCAAACATAGGTGTGGACACTAACAATTCAGCAGAAGCATGGGCTGTGGCATTTGGAATGAGATTAGCAGAACATAATGTGCTCAAACAGTTGGTGGTGGAAGGAGTTTTGCAGCTCATAATTAACCTCATCAAAAAATTAATGACAAAATCCCAAACTCAAAATCTTCAGATTCATTGGAGACTAAGCTCGAGCACTAGAAGAATTGAGAACTCCCTGGGCTCCTCTGAACACCTAAAGTTGCAACATGTAAGGCGCAGGGAAAACAAGGTGGCCAACCTCTTAGAAAACCTTGGGGCAGAAGGACCTGTGGGCAGAGTTTGCTTTGCGGCTAGATGGGAGGTCTTCTCCAATGAGACCCTCAAATGTAAGATACAGGATGAGCTTCAAAGATATCAGCAGGATTTCGTGTCAATAGGGAACCCCCATTCCCCAGCCAGGGTAACAGGAAGACTACAATGCTACGGAAAACATTAAATGGCCAGGATGTCATAGAAACCAACCTTGGTTTTCATGAGTTGCCAGATGGGATAATGCATGTCTCCAACAGAGTACTGGAAAAAGGAGAAATAGGGGAGGCAATGTTGTTTTAATTTTCATAAGTCTTTGTGATCAAGTGGAATGGAAAGCATATTTATTTGATCCAGGAGGTATTGTCAGAACTTAGAAGAGTCAAGTTACACCTCTAAGCACTGTCATGTCTGGAGATGCTTAAATTATCCCACCAGTGTGGAAATTTTGAAGCAACATTTTGATCAGACTATAGCTACTTTGGAGGAACTGAAGCGGAGGATAAACAGATTGAAGAACAGGTTATACGATGAGCAAAGAGATATATGGAGAAAAGACAAACAGGACGGTGTCACTGTTGATCATCTGGCAGCCTCAGGCAATTCCAGCAAAGCACAGGATCGCTTTTCTTCTCCAATTCTCAACGGTTATGACAGGCTCTTTTAGGACGACAAGTATAGAAGATTATGACTGTCAAATTTTATGGCTTTCCACTGCACAGTATGGAGACTGTTTCACTTCCTTTTATACAAGCAACTCAAAATTGTTAGAAGCAATGACAGGCCAAGGCTAGACATTGTAAGGGAAAGGATATAAAGTTTGGTCCATTTGGTTTTTTGGCATTCACCTGGAACCCACACATAAGGTTGAAAGCCAAGGTGTCTTGGCAATTTGTTGATGTAACAGGTTCAAGGATAATATATTTTTTCCTCTTTTATTTACCAAAAAAAAACGGTGCCAACTTTTCTAGCTTTAACTACACCCGTGCTAGAATCAATCAAAGTTATCTATGGAAATTGAGAGGTATAAGACCTTACAAGGTCGACTTTGTTGAATAAATTTAAGTACAATTATAAATTTAGATGAATTTATATTGTTGAAACTTCCCTTTTATAGAGTGTGGATATGTTGGTCAATGGGTTGACTAGACCCATCATCGAGAAAAGAAAAAAAGGGAAAACTTTTTACTTTGTTAAGTAGAGATTCAAGAAAGGGAGGAAGGTATTTTCCTTTTTCTTTTTCCACATTTTTGTTACTATCATCTCCTGAAAGTGACATGCAACATATATCCCTATTTTAATTGTTAACTTTTAAGCATCCTTGCTCCTCCCAGTTTGACATCTGATTTGGCTATGGAATTTACTAATGCATTACGGAAAGTGATTGAATTTTAGAATTGGAATTTTAAATATTTTAACTTGGATTTGTCCATAACCCCCTTAACTTGTTTCCCATCAAAGCTTGCCAATTTGGCAAGTACATATTCATGATCTATGCAAATCAATTATCGGCCATGGATGGGTAACATGTTTAGAACAAATTGGCAAAGACATGAGAAAGAATACAGAGTCTGATTATTTGCATGACTTGAATTACTTATCAAATCATCATCATAAAGAAGGCACTCCAATACAAAACAAGACTTTTAGATAGACAGATCTCTCCCAATAAACAATTTTTATAAGTAAAAATTCCCGGACAATTTCAATCAGAATGACATTGTCAATAGCCATCTTCTCATGACACAACAACGTTTGATATACAATGTACTAATTTGCATGGACATTTGAACTCCAGAATTTTCATCCTTTTCAAAGTAGCATTACTCCAAACAAACAGTGGCAATATCTAGATGTAAGAGGGAACATCCCTCCATAGAGAAATGGAAGCAATGCTCTACCAAAGATCACAAGGAACATAGTCAAATTCCTTGTTGTAACAATGGGTACTGTTCGTAATAAATATTTCCACGAATGAATAGAAAAGTAAATCTAAAAACACAAAAGAAATATTATCCTACAGAAGAATGGATTCCCAAACTCTTCCCCAGTAATCTAGCTATTTTAGTTGCACAGAATAATTTGCAAGCAAGCAAACTGTTCAAAGTTGAGTATTTTTTGCTTGACTTGTAGTTATAACGTGTGTTTGTTTCTGTGTTACAAGCTAGGTGGGGTTAGGAGATCAAACTAATGAAAATGGAGCAAAACAAGAACCCAATTACAAAAAAGAAATTCAAATTTACACTGTGTCCACATGAAGTAAGTCGGCTCAGAAGTCGGGTCGGTCCATCCAACCAAGTCCATCCAATAGGATATCACAAGCATCAGCATATGATAGGACAGCACAAAGAGGGTAAAATATTCCTAGAGGGTTTCCAAGTGAGCTCAACAATGTCACAACCAAAACTGTCAACCTAGCTTGCTTTAAATGCATTCTTAGCTGACCACTTACACATCATTGTTTTGCCGCATCTTTCACCTCTCCTAAATGTATGCCCCACCAGTGGTAAAGTTTTTATAAAATAGTTTGGCCTGCAAAAAAGGCAGCTCAGTCTACATTTGAATGCTGCCACTTATAAGTCAACTTGGACGAAGAGAATTTGTATAACCTAAGCTCCTATTGTAATATGTACTTAGTTGTGGTGATTTCTCCTGCTATAGCTTGAAATGTTGTAAAGAACCACAAAACATGAATTTCTGAAGTGTTTCCAGCTCTGCAACCACCAGGTATCACTGGAATTGAGTGTTTTGGTCTGCTGTGGGGCACCTCTAAACACAACTTGGACATGCATAAATGTTATTTTTCAGTGTACACTACTCTTACAGATTCAGACTCATTGGGGACACATTAATTCCCAGTGTTTCACCTCAAGGATTCGACAGCAGGGCTGTTTAGCCTCTTGCAGGGCATCTGTAGAGCTACTTGGGACATTAATATTGATATGTAGTATCTTTCTATATATATGTGATAGTTAAAAGAATTCAGATATGCTGAACATGCATTACATCTTATGGTTTGACTTCAAGGGTTGGGGCATAGGGCTGTTTCATTATGGCATGGCTACTAGATGATGCTGATCTGAAATCTATGGCTGTAATGGCATTATTTGACATTTTTTTGGTTTCTAATCGGTGTTTTGTTGGTAGGTACATTTATGATGCCATGAAACTCTTACAAATCCTAATATAAAGCCCAAGGCTAAACCTGAGAAACTTTTCAGACCTTATCTAAGAATACATGCATACATATATAATTATGTATGTGTGTATATGAAAAATCAACCCTTCTTACCCAAGTAAGACCTTACCTGAGACATGCTCAAGAAAGACCAGGACCTTACTTGACTAAGAAGAACTTAGGTAAGACCTTTCAAGCCCAACCTGGGAAGACTAGGACCTGTTGATTTTTCTAATTTCCAGATCTGATAATTATTTCCTTATGATTTCAAACAGAATTTTATGCCACTGTTATCATAGAATAATTACACACTGAAAATCTCAACCAAAATAAACTGCAGCGGAAACAATAGAATCATAGAAAGATAGCCATGCATAGTAGACACAAGATTTTATCCTGGGAAACCCAACCTTGGGAGAAAACCCAGCAACTTTTCTTAAGAAGAATTCAAGCCAGAAAGTACATCACCATTCAATGAAGAAACCCTGGCACATAGACAAATTCTCCCTTGTATGAGGAAGAACCCTCAAAGATAGCGCACCACAACATTGCAACAACTGGCAACTGCAACTGACAACTGACAACTGGCTAATGCGCACTTGATGAGAAGAGTTGTGAGATGTGTTAAAACAAAATGATCCAGCCTTTATTTATACTGTTTTGAGTCACCTTTATTTTACTTGCAGGGCTGACTTCTTCTTTTGTCTTCAATATCTTCTTTTAATGCTTTTCTGGGTTTCTTTAATATTTTAATGGTCTTTGACTTGTCTCCTTGGCTTTCTTCTTTTACTAGAAAAGTTGTTCGTGAGCCTTGTTGATGTAACATCTCCTCACATGCACGTCTAATTAATATAGGGCTCTAATGTTGAGTAAACCCACCGAGAAGCCCCTCATCACAAGAGGTCTCTTGAGCCTACATCTTCAACATTAGACTAGACTTGTAAACAACTCAAACCTGCCCTATAAGAAATAGATCACTCCATCTTGGAGCAGGCATGTGATAGCATCTAGCATCTCGAGTCTTTATCACTCCTTTTCAAATCAGCATGACTAAGGAGAAAGACTACACTTGGGCCATACCCACTAGCAAAGCCCCGTGAGTGAATGTATCATTTTCCCTTGGTGAAATCAGCATGACCGATCTGGGAGAATGTCTGCCGGATGTTGCATCTCGAGTCTTTATCACTCCTAGTCAAATCAGCATGACTAAGGAAAAAGACTACGCCTGGGCCATTCACCACTAGCAAAGCCCCATGAGTGAATGTATCATTCTCCCTTGGTCAAATCAGCATGACCAATCTGGGAGAATGTCTGCCCGATGTTGCTAACTAGAGAACCATCAACATCCTAGGCCATTCACCACTAGCATAGACCCGTGAGAGAATGTTTGCCCGATGCTAAAACATCAACAAGACCTTACCTGACTAAGAAAGGTTGACCAAGACAATCATTGTAAGACCTTTCAGGACCTTACCAAGTTGGCCAGGACCAACCCTTCTAAGTCACTTAGGGTTGAACTTTCCCTTACCCAGGGAAAGCTAGCTCAAGTAAGACATTTCAAGAATCAAGACCTTAGTGAAAAGAGTTGATCAAGAACTTGCTCCATGAGAAAGAGGACATAATGCTTGTTAAAAGAGCTAGGCAGTTGTCCAAATGCCAAAAATATGTATTGCTTGATTCCTTGACACTAAACAACGATTGATGCATGTTATGCTTATTGCAGAACATGAAAAAGTTACAAACCACAAAGTTGGCAAACTAAACCAGTAAGAATTGGTAAAATCAACTTATCAATGCATATGTGCATAAGTTATATTAACCCAGGCCACTATATACATCAACAGACTATAGAGTATAACCAATCAATAACTAATTTTGTATCGCTATCATGATTAATCCTACTAGAAATCACAAGGAGTACACCTCCAAACTTAACTAAGGAAAGGTCCCCTGCACTCAAAATGATCAAAAGGATCTGCATGGTAGTTCTTATATGTTTGTACCACACCTGATACTTGTGAATGTTGTATAGGGAGAAAGTTAGTGAGAAAAAAGACCTGATGCAAACAGTGCATTCTAGGTGATTGTGCTAGCATCCATGTACATAATCCTATGCAAGCCATCAAAGTGAAGACCAAGCATCACAGAGTGTTTGGAGGCAATTTCAAGAATTCTCTGGCCACTGGGCCCTGCATGGTCTTAGTTTTGGGGCCCTGTCAGCTGGTGCATATCTCCTAACCCATACTAAAACATGGGCACCTAACTAGTGCCAAGGGTGCATTTTAGTGTTGAGTCTCATCAAACCTAAATCAAAATCAAATGAATACCTATGATTTATTTATTGAGTTACCAATTCTTAATGTTTGCTTAATGAAGTTTTGTGATTTGAAGGATATATGTGTCAATCTATTATAAGCATAATTGTCCTTATCTAGGTTGTTGCTTGTTACCCCTCATTGTGCATGAGATTTCATGCTTGTGATTTTCATCACACCCCTTGTGATTTTCATCAAAACTTAGTGGTATTTGTGATTTTCATCACATGTCAGAGATTTGCAGGATGATATTGATGGAGCATTTGATGGATATTGGGGCATTATGATTGGTGCACACTTTCCTCAACACTTCCCTTGTGACATTGTCGACCACCATTGCGGTGGGTGCTAAGGTGCCTAGAGGAAAGTTGTTCCTTTGCACATGTACTTACTTATTGATTGATGCACCGTAGAGCACATCGAGAGGGGGTTGTTCATTGGTAGTTATTAATGTACTTTGGGTTGGTGATGGAGCGCCTTAGAATCTAGATCACATGTTTCTCTGTAGCATATGGTGTTGTTTTTGGTATATTGGCTTATCATTTTTATGGAGAGCTCCACCTATATTTCATGATTTTACTTCGGTTTAGCCTTCACACTAGCTAGGTGTTGGTGAGATGTAGGATGACACGTGGCTTTAAAGGAGGAGCACTCTAGCTCTTATGGGTTTACTTGGCATTGGTATAGCATCATGGCACTATTGACGTGTGATGTTAGGAAAGTGCTCCTCTTGTTCACTCATTCCTAGATCATATGGCCCTCTCAAAGGCTATATTTTACATGGTTTATCTTGACTGGAGGCTTGCCACCTGGACACCCTTGCTTATTTTGAGGTCCTTGGCACATGGATGGAGGTTTGATGTTGTGGAGTACCCCTCCTAGTTGAGCACTCCCTCTTTTTCCCCTTTCTTGGAACATATATGGAGACATGAGGGCATGATATTACTTATATGATGGGGCCATCCCCTTCCCTCATGCTGTTGGTTGAGTCTCATGGTGACTTTGCACGTGGATTGATGCTACTATCTTGTTGGTTGACTCCTCATTCTATGGACCTAGCCATGTGCAAATGCTTTGATGAGTTGTTACCTTGGATACCAAGTCATTAAGCCACTTTTGAGGAGACGTCCTAGCTATGAGGACTATTTTTCAATATTCCACATGTCCCCTAGGGTCGGGGGTGTGGCCCGCACGCTTCCAACGATCCCAAAACATTTCGTTGTGTCCCCCTTTTTATGAAACATAGGGAAATGCACACTGAAACGTTTTGTCAGTGTGCAAAACGCGTTTCACAAAAAGGGGGGCTTCTGGGCACACCCCCCCCCCCTCAATATTTTGCTAATAATCTCTAAAAAGTTTAAAAAAAAAAACACGCAAAAAAAATAAAAAATAAAGGCTTCTAATACCTAATCCTCTATCTCTTATTTCATTTTCAAAGTGACTTTGTCTTTTGCATGAGAAGAGTGAACCGCCATGAGCTAGTTGTGGGTTCCCTTGGGCGATTTAGCGATTTTGCTTAGCACTATTTAGAATGATGAATGATGAATCCGAATCAATGTATGTCATTTCTAAATCTGAATCTGAATCGGGTTTATATCATTTACAAATTTGAATTTAGTATTTACATTGCACGATGATGAATTTGCATGGGATGAATTGTTATTCTTGGGATTTTTATTTTTACTATTATAATTTTAGAGACAGGGCTCCCTCCCCGACATCCCCTCGTCCCCCATGAATTTTACTAAAATTAGGGGGGTGTCTCCACACTTCCCCCATGTGTGTTTCCCTACTCCCGTGTCCTAGGAACTTGGTGGAACACTGCTATTTTTGGCATGTAGTTACTACTTATGAGCCTCTACCTCATTTTATTATGGGCTAAAGCCTAATCCATAGTTTGAGGGTTCCTTGCGCACATCTTGATGATTATGGAGTGGATCGATTTCATTGGAGAGGTCACACACATGCTAGTTGGGAATTTTGACTTGGTTCATACCCAATTGATGGATAATTCCACCTTGAGGATGATGACATGTGGCTTAGCCACCACTTATTACTCATTATTTTATGTTTTCTTTGACTTGTCATGAGTTTGTTGGAAGATATTGCTTGAACCTCCCTAAGAGAGATCTAGGATCTAACATTGGTTATTATTATTTTATTGGAGGAGGTTTTGAGCCCTTCATCTATGTAAGATGAGCTCCTCCTATTGTAAGAATTGTTGATGGCTTGAGGAGACTCGTCTGCTCTTGGTTTTTGGCTCATATTGAAGACCTTTTATGGCAATGTGATTGGTGAATTCTCTAATCAAATGTGTGGCTGTCCATCTTCCATTTGTTGCTAATTTGTATATGCTGGAATATCTTTTAAATCTGTTGCAATAAAGTTCTCAAGTAGAGCGGCCAGCTATTGGGAAAGGAGGCTTAAATAATGTCATGGAAATTTATTCTCCTTGCTGTTTTCAATTTCAGATTTGAAGTATTGTGGTCTGTCATTCATTGAAGGGTTCCATAGTTTCTTTAAATATGAAATGAAATCACTCTTTATTCACCTAGCATGTATATGAGTAGAGTACCCTTAGAGGACCTACATTCTAGTTAATTTCCAGCCATTATAAATCTGCTGGCATAGTGATTTTCTGCATGTTGTTACAGCAGTTATTGCTCTCATTTACCACCCTTATTCAGCTCCCATAGTGACTTCATTGACCCCATATGCCCTCTTGCACTTTCGGCACTAGTCTTGCCCCATCAACAAACCTTAAAACCAATTTAAATAACATATAAAAATCTGTTTTGCTAAGACAACACTTCATATCACTTTGAGCTTTGTTTGTTTATCTCTTAGTGATCCTAACACTAGGGATACCCCCCTTGTACCAAAGGAGAGCTAGTCTTAAGTGAGAAGAGGGTTGTGTGATGACATGGGCATCCCTCTTGAGTTACCCTTAGGTTTACACCGATTGGATCTCAAGTGCAATAATAATCGGTAACAGAGCTTACTACTCAGCATGTATGATCAGGAGTGAGACTTCAGAATTGCCCAGGAAAAGCCCTAACTTGTCCATGCCAAAGTTCCCAGATTTTTGGGAATCTACTTCAATTTTCCATATTTTTATTCCTAAAATGTACAATGCAATGTTTAGTTCACAAACTCCAAACTCATACATAATGTTAAAGAACTGCTCCACTAACATTTTTTCACGACAACTAAATACTGTCGTTATCATATGAATATTTGCTCAACCACATAGTGATTTTCAGAGGACCGAATAATTACTTAGTAGCATATAAAAGCTTCTAGAGACTATTTGAAGTCCAAACAGCTATTCTTCTGTAATAGGAAACTTTCACCTAAATAAAAGGCCACCACCTACAAGTCAAGCTTCATACATACCACAGCAACCAAAATGACAAGTTCCTCCCAATGTTTCTCGGTTGCAAGCTGAACAGCAATGCTGTCACTTCCATCAGTTTCCTTTATTATCAGAATACAATACAAGTATTAGTATAGATAATTGGCAAAATGGAGATAACAACAAGATAGTTTTCCTCAATTGTAGATACACATAGTAGTGACAACCATCTGACAAATTATATGAAAAAAATTCATTGCAGCATATTATATGGCAGAAGATAAGAGGCATATAATAAATAAGGAAACATATGCAGTTTCCTCAAAAATTCTGTCAGAGATGCTACAAATTACCTTTCCCATCATCCATTTTACAACTCCGCCATAAAGGCTACGGCATGCACTTCCTGAACCTCGACTGCAATTCATTGCAAATATTAGATCCACATACTGTACATTGACAATAACTCATAACAGGTTAACATCATCTATCAATTACAACCTAACTGTCATCACACATTTTAGTCATGAATATTACATTTTTCTGTGAAAGTACTTTTCTGCTTTACATTTCACCTTTTTCCTTCATGTTTTGGGCCAAGTTGCAAAGACAATAGTGATGTTTTTTATGAGCAATGGAATGTTTCTCACATCAAGCAGTGTCACAATGAACACCAGAGTTGTCTCAAGTCATAGCATAATGAATTTCAATGGCTTTTTAGAAGTCCAAAACTAAATTGGCTGACATAAGTAGGCTTTTAGGAAATATGGAAGTATCATGGAACCATCATATATTATTCTGTGTATGTACTATGTAGCACATAAACGCTCAGATACATAGGCACATATGTGTATTTTCATGTGCAAAACAGTACATAAGTCTAAAAAGAGGGGGGAACATGTACAATTATACATTTAAATTTTATACATCTATGCATACACAGTGTTAGCGTCAGAAGTCACTCCTGGATTGCAGCAGGAGTAAGCCTGATGCCCATCAGTTTATACCACTATTTGTTTATAAAGGGTGATCAATGGGAAGCAAACTTAGAACAATATCGTTCTAACTCAGAAACTAGGCTAGGCATGCACAAGCAGATGAGGTCTTGGTTTAACTTCAGACAGTAAGTTGTAATAAGGGTGAGTAGAAGGAAGACTTCTGTGAGGAAATGCAAAGGCCTGTTGTAGGCATCGAGCTTCTAACAGCCTGTAGAAGAAAAACTTGAACACAAGAATATCTTATATTCAAATGCAGAAACACTAGAAGAACATAACAGCGTTGTAATAAAACCTTTATCATAACACAGTCACAACGATTCATGTGAATCAGTCAATCATGAACTCTTTTAGTATGGGATAGAAGCTAGACGAAAAAGAGAGTTGCCTTTCATTAAATTTCATATGCAGATACATAGCTAGGAAAACCAGTGCTTCATTAAAACATTACAGTCGGGAGCTCTGCTCTACCATCGATCCTTACAAAATATGAAAACTAAGTATATATACTCAAAGCCATTCGCCTCCTCCGCAGCAGGAGGGTATCTGGGCTACCTCATTTAAGGCTTTACGTGTGCATGATCTTCCTACAGACTGTACATGCAGCTTCTTGTCTGACACTGCTTCAAACGGCATGGCTTCTGTAGGGAAACTGTCCATCGGGGTACCACAAGCTGACTGCTTCTGACACTCCCCCACGCCTTCCATTTATGGGTTGAGTTGAGGTTTCAACCACCTGCTCAACCTTCATTAACTGCTTCTTCCATGGAAGGTGGCCAAGACTAAATACACAGGGAGTGACCACGTGTCAGCTTTCCAAAGCTTGAAGGTCAGCCTTCTTTTCTTCGGGCTTCACTCTCAACGTAACCACAGGGCCATGCAACTGTCTTCAAGGATGCTTCGGCATTTTCCTTTCGGGGATTTCCTCATGCTGTGTCCAGGATCCCCAATACCCGACGCTGCGAAATCCCCTTATCCAAACCAATGGCTTGATCTTCCCTTAGCATCGACGGCCAGGATTTCTTCCTTATCCGGCTCTTAGTCGTCTATGGTCTGAACAGGCACCTATCTTTTCCCTATGACAGTGGGCTGTGTCCCTGCGCCAAAACCAAAGGCGCTCCACAAATTTCAGGTATCGGCGATGGGAGGGAGTAAAATCCTCACCTCAAGAATCCTAATTGCCGAAATGTCGAAGGTGCTTAATCAAGCGCCACACGTCTTTCAGATGGACGGCTGATATGCTCCCTCGATCAACGGCCCAGATCATTTCATGACTTTGCGTTTCGTGTTTCGGGGCTTTGAAACACAAGGGAGAACCCTATCCTCCCAACTTGCGATCCCCGAAACCCCGATAAGCTACCACTTGTCCCTACAAAATCGGACGGCCACGATCATTTCGTGACTTTGGCCATAAGGGATGAGCCCAGGTGCTAATCCTCGTGCAACTCCATGGCTCCGGCTTACCCGATGACCATCGATCTGCTCCATCGATAGATCTTCGCCGTTAAAAACGAAAATGCATGCTTGATTGATTTTTAACCCGAAAATGGAGATTTTATGCATGTTGCGCTTGGGCGCTCATGGCTGCGACCTTGGATAACTTCATTTGATGGGTCTTAAGCCCCGTTTTATGCATTTTTCACCAAGGACCCGAATCTGGAGAGAAAATCCCCCCTTACAAGAATATGTGCTAACATTAGTCTCCATGGGGGATAGAGTCCTCCCTGTGAGGCTCTAAGAACTCTTTGCAGTTTCAATGCCTTGTCGTTGGGCTATGGAGTCATTTATTAAGCCGAAAACAAACAGAAAAACAATATTTACAAAAACAGAGGAGCCGTTTAAGGCTCAAACAAAACATTTTTTCAGGAAATGCCCATTTACTGGGCCGTTAAAAACTTCTTCGCCCTCCAAATCCTGCAACCTGTACGTGTTATTCAAGAATACTTCAGAGATTTTGAAGGGCCCAATCCAGAGTGCATCAAACTTGTTGTGTTTGCCCCTATCCTGTCTAGGTGCATCCCACTTAAGCACCAAATCTCCCAACTTGAATTCCTCCTTCCTGACCTTCTTGTCAAAGGCCTGCTTGATTTTCTGCTGATGACTGTGAGCTCTGTCCATTACCTGCTCCCTGATCTGTTGCACTTCCACCATTTGATGAATTCTTCTGACCATATGATCTGGCTCTCCTTCATGATCTTGAAAGAATTTCGCTACAGGTAAAGCCAGCTGAGTGGGAAACACAGCCTATGTCCCATAAACAAGTTGAAAAGGGGAGGTGCCCAGGGACTTATTTGTTGTCACTCGATCAGCCCACAGAGCGAATTTGAGTTTTGAATCCCAGGCCTTCTTATTGTCTTCCAATAATCTTTTAATGAGTTTGATTAGACTTTTATTGGAAGATTCTGCCAATCCATTGCCTTGAGGGTAATAGGGAGTGGAATGAATCAATGAAATCTCAAACTGCTCACAGAACCTAACTAGAGGCTCAGACCTGAAAGACGCAGCATTATCAGTGACAATTCTGCTAGGGCAGCCAAACCTTGCTACGATATCCTCCAGGAAGCTGATGATAACTTTATGTGAGGCACTCCTGGTGGGGATAGCTTCTATCCATTTAGTGAAATAATCTGTTGCAGTTAAGATCCACTTGTGTTGTCCATTGGAGGGGGGGTGAATTTCTCCGATAAAGTCCAACCCCCACTGTTGAAAGGGTCCTGAGGCTATTACAGGCTTTAGCGACAGAGATTTGAGCTGCTGCTTTCCTGAGAACTTCTGGCATTCGATGCAGGCTCTGACCTCTTTGCAGACATCAGTGAATAAGGTGGGCCAGTAGTACCCAGCCCTGAGAATTTTGTGGGCTGTGGTCTTCCAGAAGTGGTGTCCCCCACATAGGCTGCTATGGAAATCAAACATGATTCTTTGGGCCTCCTGTGGGTTCAAACATCTCAGAAGAAGCCCCAGAGGGTCTTTCCAGTATAAAACCTGGTCAATAAGACAATACTTGACTACCTTGAGCTTTAGAGCTCGTGCCTTGCTTTTCCCCATTCCATCAAGGGGCTTCAATTCTAGCAGAAAATATATAAGGTCTTCATACCAGGTGCATTCTGCTAATGACAAGTTGTCCTGAGTATCTTCGTTGGACAACTCAGCTTGATGAATATCTGAGCAAACATTGATGAAATTAACCCCCAAGGCCTTACAATTGGATTCAGCCAGCAACTTGGCTAAACCCTGCCCTTTAACCAACTTGGTGGGCTTTATCTCCAGGTCAAACTCAAGTATCTTGGCAATCCATTTACCCCTTCTCCCATCTATATCAGGCTGTATAAGGATGTCCTTCACAAAGGCCGAAGGAACGTATGCAATCACCTTTGAGTGCAAGACATAGACTCTGAAAGCTTGGAGAGCTTTCACCAAGGCATAGGCATGTTTCTCCATGATTTCATACTTGATTTCTGCATCTCTTAACGCCTTACTGAAGAAGGAAATGGGTTTCTCTCGCCCTTCCTCATTTTTCTGCAATAAGACTGCTGCTACCGTATCAAAAGAAGCAAAAGAAAAAACTAGGAAATCCTTGGAATAATCAGGATTGATCAACACAGGTGCCTCAGTCAATGCCTTTTTTATTTGGACAAAAGATTCCCTGGGTTCAGCAGTCCATTTTACTTCATTTCCCTTTCTGAGCATGGTTGTGATGTGTTTCACCAACTCAGCAAAATTTGAGACGAACCTCCTCAGAAAGTTAATCTTCCCTAAGAAAGCCTGAACTTCCTTTCTAGACCTGGGAAGTGACAGGGTCTAAATTGCCTCTACCCTGCTGGGATCAATTCTCACTCCCTCTGCTGATACTATATGGCCTAACAGCTTCCCCTCCTTCATAGCAAACAAAGATTTCTTAGGGTTTAAGGAAAGGCCAAACCTCTTGCATTTCAAGAAAACCTTCCTCAAGTGACAGCAGTGCTCTTTATCAAATCTGGAGAAGACTGTGATGTCATCCAGATAGATCACCACAAACTTATCCCTTTCCCCAATGAAGGCTATGTCCATGGCTCGTTGAAAAGTTGCCCCTGCATTCATCAATCCAAAGGGCATTTTGGCATACATGAATGTGCTCCAAGGAGTGGTGAA
>ML817262.1:163557-178797 GCA_009831015.1 Picea engelmannii
ACTTTGACCTTTTGGGGCTTCTAGATGACATATGAGGGTCCTCCAACTTCGTAAGGCCATAACTCTCAAACCGTGAGGAGTTATGTGACGTTCCACATACCACCAGAAATGGCATGACATATACTATCCATATAGAATATTATTATCTGAAAATATATCATAACTCATACCGTTACCCATCAAACAAACTTGGGTACATTACCCAAACCTAGGGTCTCCAACTTCTCATGGCCATAAATCTCTAAACGTGAGGAATTATGTGACGTTCCACATACCACCAAAAATGGAATGAAATGTACTATCCATATAGAATAGTATTATCTTAAAATATATCATAACTCATACCGTTACCCATCAAACAAACTTGGGTCCATTACCCAAACCCGGGGTCTCCAACTTCTCATGGTCATAACTCTCTAATCGTGAGGAATTATGTGACGTTCCACATACCACCGGAAATGACATGACAAGAACTATTCATCTAGGATATTTTCCCTGACAAATTCACTTTCCTTCATCTCATTATTCCACAATTAAGCATGGGCTCTCTTACTCCACAAAGCGTCTTCCAGTGAGGGCTTTCACCATAAGGGGACCACTTTGGAGTTCATCCATATTTACTTCTTATCAACCATGAAAAAACAATAATGAGTCATATTTACATCAAAAAATATTGGGTCCATTACCCAAAACTTTGTGCTATAGGGCTTTCTTCAAGGGTTGACATCAATGACAACCAACCTTAATCAACAAATCCTTCTTTTTCTGTAGTGTTATAGCTATGTTCTGAATTTGATAAATTTTGTCTTACAAATGCAATAGAGTGATCTATATCACCTTCTCTTGGTTGGGTTAGTACTGCTCCTATTGCTATTGCAGATGCATCCACATGCACATGAAATTCTTTTGCCGAATATGGAAACACTAAAATCGGCACAATAACCATCTTCTCCTCCAAAATATCCAAACTCTGATGACATTCATCATTCCATTGATACTTAGTGTCCTTCTTCAACAACTTCTCCATTGGCGCAATAATCTCTGTGTATCCCCTTATGAACTTTTTGTAATATCCTATATGGCCCAATGTACTCTTCAACTGGCGCACTGACTTCGATGGTGGTAAGTTAACTATGACAACAATTTTAGAAGGATCAACCAATAGACCCTATTTACACACCACATGTCCTAACAAAATCTCAAAAGGTGTGTTGAAAATACATTTCTTAATGTTTAATGATATATGACACTGTTTGCATTCATCCAACATCAATCTTAATACTTCAACATGATCCTTCAACAAACTGAATGCTGTCCAATCATCCAAGTACACCTCCAAAAACTTATGAATGAAGTCCTTAAAAGCTACTACTACTACCCTTGAAAAAATGGCTAGTGCATTCTTCAATCCAAATGGCATAACTGTATACTGAAATGATCCCCTCTCTGTAGCAAATGTTGTCTTATGCCTATCTTATGGTGCTATCCTGATCTGATGATATCCTGAGAATCCATCTGTAAAAGAATAAGCTTCTTGACCCCCTACATTCTCCAAAACTTCGTCTGTAAATGGGGTAGGAAAAGGATCATGTAGGAACACATCATTCGATTTTCTCAAATATACACAAATCCTAATCCCTCTTTTCTTATTTTCTTGCACCACCATAAGACTGATCCATTATGATTCTTCCATAGGTTCTATAACACCGGCTTCTAGCATCTTGCCAATTTTTTCCTTCACTTTCTCTTTGTATATTGGATTCAATCTGTAAGGTCTCCGTCTGATAGGTCTAGCTTCTGACTTCAAAGGGATCTTCATCTCTCCTACTAATCCCTTCATCTCTAAAAATGTCACTAGGAATAAGTCATTGTACTCGCGCTAATTCGGTGATCCTTTCTACTCTCTAATTATCCCAATAATATCCAATACTTGCCATCTTTGGGTTTTCTATAGTTCCAATGTTTACCTTCTTGATTTTTAATGGTGCAACATAATTTTCTGAATCTAGCTTGGGACCTTCTACTTCCCTTTCACCTTCCACTTTTGGGATCTGGATATTGCGTGGATTATCTTATGTTGGGTATTCTTCTTTTGTGACGTGATAACAATGTAACAATTGTTTAACTATCTGTCTAGCTTGCTTTTGGTATGTTGGGATTATTTCAAATTCTGGTTCTTCAAAAATCCCGTCTCTTACCACTTTCATCTATGTATCTATCTCTAGACTATCATGCTCAAATGAAAATGTAACTATGAAATTATGTTGTATCTCTTCCCAGATTGTAGTTTCTATGCGTTGTTCCTGTTTTGAGTACTAGTTCCTCGAAATGCCTTCTAATGCGTGAATAAAATGTTGTGGCCATTCTTCTGGTGGTACTAATCTCCATTGAACCATGCACTTATCTACATGTTCTTGAGGTTTTACAAATCCCTCATATTTCTCCTCATATCTATGCTCCTGCTCTGCGACAAATCTGATGCACATTAACCTTTTGCACTGAAACCAATTGTTGATCTTTGTCTTGTGTGTACCCCACCATATTGCAGGTGTAGCTTTTAAAGGAATATCTAATGTTGGTAATCTCTGATTTTCCATAACCTCTACCTCAAACTTCATTAAAAATTTCTTCTAATTCATTCAAACCATAAAAAGTAGGAGGTTCTCTTACCTCTGTACCAACCCATCTCAGCGCGCACGTCATTCTGGCGCATCTTCTGGTAGATAATTCATGTAGTCATTGCTACCAGTTTTCCAGTCCCGTGTCAGAGTCTAAAGCACAAGAAATAATAATCCTCTAGCTGAGCATTCCATTTGCAGTTGGGTTGATATAATCTTCTTCGTACATGCTTGTTTTGTATAATTGATTTGCATCTTCTGTAAGAATATTGTCCGTCCCAAGTTCCACATAGCTTCCTCCTTCCGAGGGATTCAATGACGAAATAACTATGTACTCCCCTGATTCAAATATCATCTTCCTTATCTTCAAGTTGATAATAGTTTGGTTATCAAAATCCTAATCCAAACCCAACAATGTTGGATATGGCAAAGTGTTTTCCACTATGTCAATGACTTCAAAGTCAGGCATGGTGCACTCACCATCTAGATCTACTGGAATTCCTTTCAATCTTCCAATTGGCACTACTCTATGTTGATTTGCTAACTTCAACTGAATAGGTGAATACCACAGTTGAGGTTCTCCCATAGCTTCCCAAACTTTCTTTGGCAGAACATTGACTTCGGATCCTAAGTCTAGTATGATACCCCCCATATTGAAATCTCCTATGTTTGCATTTAGCCTGAATTCTCGACTTGTTCATCTCTTCTTCTGTACTCGATTCTCTATCTTTGCCCCTTCTTCTCTAAGATGACACTTTTCTAATATTTTATAATATCTGTAAAGAGTTCTTATCATTCAAAAACTTTACATAAGATCCCAAATTTTTTCTTAAATTACTTACCTGCTTTGAAGGCTACTCTTTATTGGTCTGATCAAATAGTGGAGGCATGTCATACACTGGTACCTCATCTGCTGGATTTGTCCCTGACGTAGACACAATGTTTTCCTTCATAATCTCCTGCCTAGCCTCTTTGAATATCTCTTTTTCTTTACGTGCATCAAACATCTGTTCAGGCACTGTATTCTTCCCGACCCACTGGTATTGATCTTTCTTGGTTGCATCTTCTCCCATATTGGCTCCACCTCTAGTAACTATGTTGATTTTCTTACCATCATATTCTCTGTTCTCCACAATAATCCATTGTATGTTCTGATTGGTTTGGTTCCTCTTGTCATGTATTTTTATCAAAAGTGTTGGATAGTCTTTTGTTTTATGGTCTGTTGCGCGACAATACATACATGTCGTAGGTGGTTGTGGGTAGTCTCTTGCATAGTGCCCTGGTTCTTGACAGTTATGACAAACTACTAGTCCTTGGCCTCCTCCAAAGCCTCTTCCTCCACGACCTCCTCCTCTGAAGCCTCCTCTGTTGCCATGATTGTCTTTGCATGGTGTATTGTATTGGGGTCCCTGATTATGCTGTGGTTGTGAATTATTGTACTGTGGTGGTGTTTCTCACTGTTGTGTGGGATTATATTGTTGTTGCCCTTGAAAATATTGCGCAATATACTGTGGTTGTGTTGAAAATTGTTGCACATTATTATACTATGGTTGTTGCACAAGTTGTCCTGTTACATGTTCAGCTTGCACCTTGTATGTATCTGCAATCCTTTCTTTCATCATCTCCAAGGTTCTACAGTCCTTTTCTTCATGTCCAACAGACTTACAAAAGTTACAAAATGTACTCTTTGGTACTATTTGATATTTCTGCATCAGGGGGCGGTGATAGGGATCATGCCCATGTGTTTTGCAAGTCTCACACCATGGTCCTCCTGAAGCTAAAGGGTTTGGTATACCCACTCCAATATACTACGCAAATAATGGATACTCATTCTTTTGATGGCCTTCTGTCCTACACATTGTACACCAAACATATTCTCTTTTCTCCTTTCCTTTATTTTGGTTCAACTAGAATGTTAAGTTCTTCATATCTTGTTTCAGTTCTTCCATAGCTGGATCTGTATGCTTGTATTGATTTTCTTCTAACTACAATGCTGCTTGCAGAGCCTCAACCTGGCTCTTGAATTTATGTTGTCTCAAAGGATACTTCAAGTGTGGAAACAAAGAATTAACAAACAAATGTGTCACATATGAGTAATAGTATACTTTAACTTACCTTTTATCCTCTTGAACTTCTGGTCCACTTCCCAGACTAATTCTCCTTGTTTCTACTTCATCTCTATCATTTCATTCATAAACTGGTCTTCTGAGATTGGTTTCTGAAATTCAATTATTAACTGGCTCTTCACCTCTGTTGCAATTGTAGGTATTCCCGTTGGATTATTTGTTGTGAGACCCATGTATCAGTCTAATGCACAGTCTTTGAATGCGATTTCCAACTGCGCAACCTTTGTATCTTCATCTGTAATATGCTTTATTTCCCACATCTTCTCGCAGATAAACAAATTCTTTTCTGGATCATCTGACCCGTCCTCTTAGAACTTTGGTAACCTAATAGTTGGATCTTGTCCTGCCATTGTGAAGTTTGTTAAACTACCACCTCCGCTCGGTGTAGATACTTGACTGCTACTTATTGAACTTGCACTTCTGCTACTAGCCCCACGTCCTATAAAAAGTCTTCTACCTCTAAACACTTGTTTATTAATCGGTTTTTCTTCTTCAGTTGTCTTAGTTGCACATGGGGTTGTGGGTTCCACACTAATTTGGATCTATATTGGAGAGCCTTCTTCTATGTCAGACCCATGACCTCTGGTTTTCCTCTCATATGTGGCGTGAAAGATATCCTCAATCTGCCCTATGGTTTTCCTCTACCTCTTCCTCATCGTTGCCCAAGCCCTCTCGCTCGGCTACTGCCCTCTTCTTACTATTCATCCTATATTGGTAGGGTCGTCTGCTACACATCACACCTACTTTCCTTATGATTTCTATGGTCTATTCATCATCCATCATGATGGGGTCCATTTCTTCCTTCTGTTGTCTACTCTCCAGAGCCTTCTCCATATCTCAGGTCTTCCTTAGTGCTTCCCCCCTGTCTGATTCCATGGTCATCAAGCCTTTATCATGTAATAAGATCTTGATCGATGTGTAAAGAGACCTAATGTACCTCCCTCTGGGTCCCCTTAAAAAATCCTTCTCTGCAACAATATATGACTTCATTGTATCGACTGGAAACTCAGTAATAAACCCTACAGTAATTCTATCTAACCAAAAATCCACTATGCGCGTGAATTTGTTATTAACCCTTTCCAATCACGCAATATTTTCAGCAATCGAATCTACTGGCTTGATCTGAATAGTCGGATGGGTATCCTTCAACCTTAATAACCACTCCTGTAATAACTCTGGAAAATAACATAAATATGCTTCATGCAAATTAGTAAACACATACATCTGCAGAAACTGGCGCGATGTGTACCTGGAACCCTTATTATCTTTTGGTGCGAACTCCTACTGCTTTGTCTCTAACCATCTTTCAATCTCTTGCTTCGTAGGATTCCATGGTGTGAACATCCCTTTCTACTACTGCATCTTCTTCACCAAACCCCTTCCATGATGTCCTTTTGAGTCCCAACCGACAACAAAACCATTTGTTGGATGTATGGGCTGACCCGAGTTTTACCTTAGTTCTCCAAAAAAAACCTTTTCACCATCGGCCCTTTTGGTAAATTAGAAGGCGACACCTCACACAGAGTGCAAAACGCAGTCTCACCCGAGATGGTTTATGGGTGATTGTAGGATGCAGATGTCTGCAATCATGGAAAGGATTGGGGATGTTCTTTTTACTAGTGTTATACTTTAACCTTCATTCTACCTTCAAATCTATCATTTTATCCATTCAACAACATTCATTATACTAGTGCACGTTGTAAATAAACCCTAACAGATGCATTCATCGTTCATTCATTATAAAGCATGTAAAATAACACATCACACATAAATACACCATTTTACCGTGGTTCACCCCTCCTTGGGCTACGTCCACAAAGATCTTCTGTTTATTTCATATTCTCCATAAAAATAGTCCTCCGCCGCATGCATTACATCCAAAGTTATGAATGGTGAGGCTGACCAACGTCGTACCAAGCTCCACAACTTGCAACCTGACCCTCAATTACATCTCAACATTGACTCCATCTGAGCTCCACAACTCTCAACAATACAAAAACTCAGACTAAAAAAGGACTCTCTGAAATAGACTCACCGTGCACAAGTTCTAGGTTAGTTCATGCCAAGATATGATCTCCTCTAAAAGATACCTCAATTTACCTTATACATATTCTATTTATACTACAAAATGGGTTAAATCCATTACATTATGACTCCAAAACCCTAACCCTAAGTGGACTCCACTTGCCCACATTCCAACTACCTTCCGCATGGTTGATCTTCATCCTTGCTTTGACTTCTTTCTTTCTCGACACGTTGCTTCCTTTTCCTTTTGTTGCACTTTATCTTCCTTTTTTTCTGGCGCGCGCTGTTTCCTTTGGTCCATTTTGCACTTAACTCCCAAAAATACCTGCTCCAACATTCTCCATTGCATCAAGTGCCTGGATCAAATGAGGAAACTTCTACTGAACCTGACTCCTAGTGAGCCACTTTCCCTGATGAAGAAACTTCTTTGCTTTGACGACCCGATAGAATTTGATAGTCTGTTGGCAGGTGTCCTTTGTCTTGGAATCCATTATCTGATAAACTGTCGCATGTTCGATGCAAGAAGGGTTGATTTCTATAGGAGACAACTACTTGGCTGCATCCAAAGTGTCCATGAGAGGTGGAAAATATGGTCGGAGCAGTTCCACATTAATATTGGGTGCAATCCAAGGAAAGGAGGAATACTTAATTCAAAAGCATACTCACCCACAGCCTTGGTGGTGGTGTAAGGCTCGTATCGGAGTGGGCACATGATCCAGATTTTATGAACAAAACGAAATGAACACAGATTATTATTATTATTCACACAAAGACGCAATGAACAATAAGAAAGATACATTAAAACTGGCTTCTATTAAATAAGGAAATATGTTGAAACTGTAAAATGTACACTGAAAACAAGCTTGCTAGAATGGTGGCGGATTATCTCTGAGAAGAGATGTGACAGTTGCGCTCATTCGCAAGAAGATGATTACAATGAGGCTCCAAAGGACTTTTTACATTAAACATGAATTCCAAAACCCTAGACATCCAAAAACCTAACCCTGGAAGATGAAGCGCCAAAATTCATGTGGGCCCCGTTGGGGTAAGTTAGTACATCAACTTCTCGGGGTCGTAACTTTTGCATATGATCACCATTTTAGGCACACGATAGCCCGTTGGAAAGGTCTATCCAAGGAATACACATTATGCCATCAAAATCTAATTTTATATGAAGTTTGATTATGGTGAGCCCTAAAAACGTTGTTTAGGGCCTCAAAATGACCCCAGAAGTTTAGGACCAGAAAACTAGGACAAAAATGCCCAACTGAAAAACTGTCAAGATGAGCCAGTTGGAATAGGTGGGTGGCCACCGATATCCACTTGGATCAATCCTCCACCCTTAGGAATCAATTGTCTCCATTGTGTTGAGTTCCCCCATCAGATGAGGAAATTTCTGCTGAATTTGGCCCCGAGTGAGCCACTTTCCTTGGTACAGAAGTTGCCCTGCTTTGACAAGCTGATAAAATTGGATCCTCTGTTGGCGAGTGCCCTTGACCTGTGTGTCCATGATCGGATTAGTGGATGCCTATTCCATGCATTCAAGGTTGAGCTATGTTGGTGTGAACTCTTCTACTATCTCTAAGGTGTCCAATAATGGTGGAAAATATGGTCGAAGGAGATCCACATTGAACATTGGGTGCAAGCCAAGGAAGGGGGGAATGTTGAGCTCAAAAGAATTATCTCCCACAACCTTGGTGATGGTGTAAGGTCCATATCAGAGTGGATGAAGCTTTCAATGTGGCCTTGTAAGGCGTTCTTTCTACAAGTGAAACCAAAATTTGTCTCCCACCTGAAACTTGTGTGGCACCCGGTGTTGATCATGGCACTGCTTGTACTTGGCATTGGACTTCTGTAAAATATATTGAACCTGTTGGCGAATGTGTTGGATCTGCTCAATGAATCGGGTGGCTTTGTCAGCTTTAGTTGGAGCATGGGGCAAGTCTTCCTGGGTGGTCGCAAGGGGTAGTTCAACATCCATGGGACCCAATGGTTGAAATCCCAATCCCACCTGAAAGGGGATGTGGTCGGTTGAGCTATGTATGGCTTTGTTGTAGCTGTGATGAGCATAGGGAAGACTCTCATCCCATGTGCAGGGGTTCTTGGAATTGTACATGCATAAGATATGCATGATCATCTGGTTGATGACCTCAGTTTGACCATCCGTCTGGGGGTGGAATGCAGTGGATTTGGTGAGCTTGGTGTCCAGTAGTGACCAAACGCTCGACTAGAATGTGCTGAGGAACCAGTTGTCCCGATCTAAGATAATGGTTTATGGTATCTCAAAATGCACCCACACTCTTTCAAATAAGTGCTTGGTAATGGACTCTATTTTGATGCTCTTCTTGCAGGCGACCATAATTGCCATCTTGGAAAAGCGATCAACAACCAAAAAAACACAGTCATTTCCCCACTTGGTGGACAGAAGGCCCGACATGTAGTCTATTGAGATGTTTTCCTAGGGCATGTTAGGAGTAGGTAGAGGAGTGTACATGCCTTGTTTCTTAGTGGTCGGTTTGGAAATAGTGTAGGCAGTGAAGGACCTGATATACTTGCTGACATCATGTCAAAGTTTTGGCCAGTAGAAATGTCATTGTAGCACTGCCACTGTCTTTTCTATGCCAAAGTGTCCTGCCACCCGACTGTAGTGGGCTTCCCAAATAAACTTCGCTCACTCACTTGATGGAATGTAGAGATGGCCCAAATGGCACAACAACCCGTCCTGAAGATGGAAATTAGTGACAGTTGTGTTTGCACCCAACATCTGGTAGGTGGTAGCGAAGTCAGTATCTTTCTCATAGAGGTGGGGCCATCTGGAGGTCTCGTGGCCGTAAGAGTCTGGCACTGTGGTGAGTGTCGCGACTGAAGGTCCGATGAGGAAATCAACGACTCGGTTGGTACTTCCTATCTTATACTTGATGTTGAGGTGGAACTACTGCAACTATGTGGACCACTTCTAATGGCGGTCATTCTGCAATTTTCCTTGTGTTTGCATGAACTACAATGACTTATGATCAATGTGGATGACTTTCTCCTTCCCGAGAATGTAATGCCTCCACTTGTGGAAGGCTTTCACAATGGAGTACATTTATTTATCGTAAGTAGGTGTTATAGAGTTATTTGCCACCTAATAATTAGGTCATTATCACCTAAAGATCACCTAATAACTAGGTCATTATCCCCTAGAAACCGCTTATTTTAGCCCTTAAAACCTACCAAATTTTCCTTGAGTTTCTAGCCAATTTCCCACTGGTCACCCTTTTCCTTAACTAAGGGTGTGACCAAAAGGTTTGTTTGTTCCTTTTGGCCTACTAGGGAGCAACCGATTGCTCTGTCTATGTGTCTAGGGAGCGACCAAGTCTAGAAGCTCCTATTTTTGGATTTGGTTTCGATGGATGAGACTTACCACTATTTTTTTGGGGTTTAGCCTCAAGAAGGCTTCCATTATGAGCTCAAGAATACTATCCTAATAACTATATGGACTTATCGCTAAAGGCCTATAAGAACCAAACCATTTCCCATGGGAAAGGAGGAGGAAAGAGCTAGCAAGGTTACTTTGGTGATTTGGTTGCAATACTTGGTTAAGGAGCTTGGAAGGAGGCCATCTCTTCAGTCTACAATTGTAATTTGTAATATTGCTTCTTTGATTAATATAATACATACTGATGTTTCCCTCTATTCAATTGTTCATACAAGTTTATGTATTCATTGGTAGAGAATTAGTATAATTATGTGTTATGATATACTATTAGATCTGTTGTCAATCCATGCATGATTGCTTTGATATTTCAGAGGCTTTCATCTTCTTTGGTGGTTTTCATGTATGAATCAGATCTAGGAACATCCTTAGTTTGTGTATCTATTCATGTTTTAGGAACTGGTAGAACCTAAAGGAGCTCAGCTCCTGCAGGGTGCAAAATCCCTACAACAATAGGGTACTTACAGAAAACATCTAATAGTGTCTCACTATGATAGGACACGGGGTGGCCATGCTGAGTGATAGATGTGCCCACAACATAGTTTGAAGCATCTCTCTTGATCTCAAAGGGTTGTTGCAGGTCAGGTAATAAAAGCACTGGGGTTGAGCACAAGTGTTGTTTCATATCGTCAAACACTTGAAGTAGGGAAATGCCCCACACAAAATTTGCCTTACCACCACCCCTGGTTACTTGCTTGAGGGCCCATGCAATATGGGATAATCCCAACATGAATCTGCGATAGAAATTGGCAAGGCCTAAGAAGCTCCAAAGCTCAGTGAGTGTGGTTGGGGCTGGCCAGTCACGGATGACCTAGATCTTGGCTATATCCACACGCACACCATGCTCATCAACAATGTAGCCTAGGTACTGGACATTGTCCATGCCAAAGGAGCATTTTTCCAAGTTGGCATATAGCTTGTGTTGCCACAGAGTGTGCAGAACCTGTTGAATATGCTGCAAGTGTTCCGCCCAAGTCTTGTTGTAGATGAGGATGTCATCCAGATACACCGCTACAAAATAATTGGTGAAAGGCCGCAAAATATCTTCCATCATCCTCATGAAACTTGTTGGGGCATTTTTTAAACCAAAGGCCATGACCATCCATTCAAAAATACCTTCTTTTGACTTGAAGGCAATATTCCATACCTCTGTCTGCTCTATTGGGACCTGATGGTAGTGAAACTTCAGATCAATCTTACTAAAGTATTTGTCCCCCTTGAGCTGATCAAGGAGATCGTTGATTCATGGAATCAGGCACTGGTTCTTGATTGTGATTTTATTTAGGGCTCAATAATCAATGTAGAGTCGCTAGGTCCCGTCTTTCTTTTGCACCAACACGATTGGGCTTCCACAAGGTGATGAGTTGGGTCGGATGTGTCCTTTTTGGAGTAGTTCTTAGATCTGATGCATGATCTCCTCATTTTCTAACAAAGAGCAGTGATAGACTGACCCATTGGGTAGTGGTGCACCGGGAGTCAGATCAATGGAATGCTTGACTTGACAGTGCAGAGGTACCCCAATAGGGGAGGAGAAGATGTCTTTGTATTCTTCCACGACCTTATCCACTTACTTCTGTTGTGTGGAGAGGTCAACCATAGAGGCCATGGATGTGGTTGCAATATTTCGCTCACTTTGAGAGCAAACCACGAAGAAGAAAAACTTCTCAGTCTGAGAGATGACCTTCATGCATTACTTGGCAGAGATAAAGGAAATGACACTAGGTGGGACTACTTTGGGTATCCTGTACAATTTATTGTTCAAAGTAATAATAACATTGCAAGGCTTAGATTCATACACAACATGATGTTTCCATAAATATGGTTTTCCCAAAATAACATCACAAACTTCAAGGGGAGTTACATCATACAATACCTCATCTTTGAAGGTCTTGATGTTGTACGACATGCGACACTGTTGGCTAACGCGAAGATTGTTTCCTTGGTGGAGCCATTCGATGGTGTAGGGTTGTGGGTGCGGCGTTGTCGGTAGGGCTGGCTGCTTGATGACCTCCACTGAGATGAGGTTCTTCTAGCTATTGCTATCAATGATGAAGTGCAGTGGAGTGCCTTTCACCCACATCTGTGAATGAAAGAGGTGCTCCCCTTCCTCTGGCTCATCACGTTCACTGGGCTGGACCTTGGTGGTAGTAATGGTGGCATTAGGCTCCCCTTTCTTAGTTCTAAATTAGAGTCAGAACCCACATCTTATTCAAAGACTTTCACCTCATCCATCAATGACTATGTTAGCACTGAGAGTCACCCTCAGGCTGCTAAAGGATAAGCCCAATACCCATCGAAATGTAAATGGATTAAAATGGTTTGAGTAGGTGGATCGACAAGACTTTAAAGAAAGGAAAAGACAACAGATATCACTGTAGATCATTGATGGACCATTGGGCTATGGAGTCATAAACTGTCTGCTCATTGAAGGCATTTAAGCTCCCTATCAGACAAAAGATTTGCATAATGATGAAGAGAAGAATAAGAGAATAATATAAAGATGAATATTCGCTAAGCAGATATCCTCTTTGCAAAGAGAACTTAGATGCATATGAACAATAAACAATGATATATAGGCAAGCTTACAACATATCCTCTACTGCATCGAGAATCTATCGATTAAAGGCTAATTTTAATCCTTAAAATCAACAATACATTCAAACAATATGAAGAATAGAACATAGATGTGTCTGAACAGTAAACAATGACAGATAGGCAAGCTTACAACAGATCCTCTACCGCATCAGGAATCTATCAATCAAAGGCAAATTTTAATCCTTAAAATCAACAATTACACTCAGACAAGATGAAGAATAGAACAGAGAACATAGAAGACAAATATGATGAAACAACTCATATGAGTCTTCAATAACAATACAATTTATAGCTACACGCCCCTCTGGCTTACAAACTGAAATATATAGTCATAAAAATTTCTCAAAACTTCCTCCAGTCTTGGGCCGAAACCCCCCTCTCTTTTATGTCATTCATTAGATGTATTTATAATCAAAACCGTAGGCATATCTTGCTGCTTGGGCTCCCCTTCTCCAGTGTCGTGTGTCTTCTCCTGTATGTCTTGTTCCTTCTGTCAGAAGGAAACTCTGGTTAGTATGGGCGTGCAAGAGAAATTGCCCTCTGTGGTACTTCAGGCTGACAATTTTTTGTCTCCTCGACCAGATCCCCATGCTTCCATTTAAGGGGGTAGTCGATTGTTCAACCACTAGTCTTTCTTTCATTTACTGATTTCTCCTTGGGATCAGGATGAGGCTTAATGCCTAGTTTTTTGCCACGCGTTGCTCTCAGATTGGGCCCTATATAAGCACGTGATTGTGGAAGTTGCAAAGGGTGGTTTGGGTCCACACCACTTCAACCCCTGCAATTCACCACCAAATACCACTTACCTCTTCCGTTATACCATGGTTTCGATTGCGGGATCGCTCTAGAATTTTAACGTTCGAGCACTTTCTGTCCTCACAATGAAGTGTGGTCGTTGATCTGTGTTGTCACACCTACTGATGGATGAGCACCATGTGTCTTCAACACTTCGGGCGATATTCCTTTCTTACCTGCTGCAAAGATCAACGATTCTTGTTGATTTGCGATCAACAATCCACAATTACTTTGAGAATTTGGGCTTCAGGCCATATCTCCGAAGTGAGATATCTGCCTCCACGTGTCCTCTTGTTTTGGATGGCCGAGATTCACTTCGGGAGTTCAGGCTTCGAGATTTTTCTTCTTCTAGCTCGTACAATCCTCCGAAGTGTCATATTTCTGAAGTGTTAGATTTTCCTGCACGTGGCCTCTTGATTTGGATGGCCGAGATTCACTTCGGGAGTTCGCGCTTCAGGAGTTTTCTTTTGCTTGCTCACACAATCCTCCAAAGTGCTAAGTCTCCAAAGTGAGAGATCTAGCGCCGTGTGTCCTCGTTGATGGACGGTCCAGATGAACTTCAGGCTTCAGGCCTTCGAGAGTCCTTTACTCACTCAAATTCTGCTTGCTTCCTCCCAGAGTATGAGATCACCTGACACGTGTCCCTTGCTTGAAGATCAACGATCCTAAGTGATTGCGAGCTCACAACTTGCACAAAATTTAATTTCCTTCTCAATCCCCGCAATGCGAAGATGCTCGTTCATAGCGGAATCGCTATGCACCATTGATCTGTTGATCTAGCAAGATCAACGATCCTGAGCGATTACATGCTCACAACTTGTAGAAACTTTAATTTTCTTCCCGATCCCCACAATGCCTCCCCACTGTCGATCTCTCTCCAATGAGATCTGATGGTCGTGACTTAATCTTTGCTTGATCTGACAATTGATCTTGCTTTTTATCAAATCTTACAGCTAAAAATTGAACCTGTTTGCCTACTTGTATTTCGAACCCGAAAAGGACTGCTCTGAACACTGCACTTTGCTCATAGTTTTTCCCTGTGCATACGACATACTTGACCGACTTGGATTTATCAACCAGAAGAGGAAACAATTATAGGAAGGCATGCAAAAAAAAAGAGACACGACAGAGGTGTAGACCTAAGTCTTAATAATAACTGCATATGACCCATGACAACTTTATGTGATAACATTTGGCTCCATAGGGGATGGCATGCTCCCTGTGAGCTGCCAAGAACAAGCAACTTCAATGTCTTATCCTAGGGATATGGGGTCACTTATTCAAATACTAAAAGCAAACTAAAAAATGAAAAGCTTGCACACGTGCTTATTTATATACAAGACCCTACTCTAACTGATATTTACAATACTCAAGTGAAAACAAACTTCCACCATAGCTATCCAAGTAACTTCCTAACTGAAAACTTTCTTACTCTGCCAGTGGTCAACAAGAAATAATAAAATTGTGATAACAAATTAATTACATTTTTCAGATTACCTCCCAATGTTGAAGGTATGACAAAGCTTGAAGGCTTCAATACATTGAGGAAATGCAACTCCATGTACTCCCCTATAGGGTCATAAAATAGGTGATAAAACTTACT
>ML817263.1:0-13337 GCA_009831015.1 Picea engelmannii
TGATACCTTCATGGCGAGGAATCGAACTCCATAAATAAACCACTTGCCTTTAATGAAATTTTAAAACAAAATGGTAACGATAGTTGAAGGTTTTCATGCTTTCAGACATGAAAACGAAGCATGAATATACGATAAGTAAAATGTGACGATTTACAACTATCGTTTATTGGAAATGCTCATGAAGAGTAATAAAATTCCATAGACCCTATGTACGCAGCTTAGATAGGTCATTATATAAAAATAATAATTATATAATTGTTGCCAACATGTCGATGGTTTGGATGTTGAACATACTCGATAAAAATGGTTGTGTGTTAATTGGGATTGTTTAAATGATTAAAAGAAGAAGTGAGAGGACACATAATTTTTATACAAGTTGTTGAAAGGCATATTATTTTGAGTATGATGACATTGTGATTAATTGGAAGTGTCAAGAATTTAAATGTAAACAGTGAGAAATTTTAACACACAGTAATGGTTAAATTACACTCAATGATTGTTTAATTGATCACGGAAATTGTTTGGTTAGTGTTGAAACGTTTGTATTAAGTACAAAATTGTTTTATGGACTACTTAATTAATTTTATGAATAGTATCTGCTCTTTTTCCCTACCATTATTTCTCTTTTCATTAATTACAATCCCCTCACCTTCCCATATTCATTACTCACTCCATATTCCTAAAATTTAATTATAGTTATGAGGATCTTTGTATTGTGACAGTTTTAATATCACAGGGATGGATTATCGTGATATGTTCTTTGGTTTACATTTCAGTTGATTGTTTGTTGTCTGTGAGCAATAACCATGTTATGTTTCCCCTCATTTTAACATTTTTCGCTCAATACAGACCCGTCACATATCCTAGAACCTTTGTTCACCGCCTGCTCATTGACAACAGTTAAAAAAATTGTATGGATTGGATTGCATGAGTCTAATATGTTGTTGAGCCAAACTTTATTTCATATTTTGAAAGAGTTGTGATGTATGGTTGTTAAAGAAACTATTTGCTAATCAATCATGCATACAAGAATGAGCTTTTTCAGCCGAGGTAGCCATGGCAAAGGTGACCGAGGAAGAGGTAATTGGAACAGGGGCCCTATAGGGCCAAGATTCTCCATTCACTTTGATGTTAACTCGCAAGAGTTAGGCCAGCTATTTCTAGCTGGGTTTTTCAGTTGGATTGGGCAAGGAGTGGTCCAACCTAGGCTTGAAAGGCCTCCCTTCCAAGCTCCATTTGACGGATGATTGCTCTCATGTGGTCAGTGAGATTAGGCCTAAAGTCTCATCATAGCCAAAGGCAAATTCATTGAGATCAAAATGTGACAACAACAACAAGGGAATAATTGCATCTCAGAGTGGAAAATATGGATTTTAAATTTTTATTTATTTATTTGTTGTTGAGAACAATTTACTTTAGAAATTTTGGAGCATGTTATTTTTGGATATATGAGTAATATATTTTGAATATAATTTCAAATATCATTGAGATAAATTGTCAAATATGAATGTGATGATAGGAGTCACAAGGAGGGATGTTTTGTTTAATTAACTAGTTGTGTTATCATTTTTAAAAGATAAAGGGGAGTCACAAGGGGTCCCACCTACTAGTTATTATTTATTTTAAAACCCTTATTATGATTTATTACTTTTCCCCCCTAACTAAAAAGTTGGTTGAATTTTTAGTTAACTTAACTAATGAAGTAGTTCAACAACTTCAACCAATTCTAATTTTCTTAAAGGCAAAAGGAAAGGGAGGAACAAGAAGCGGATAGAAGGAGAAGCATATTAAGGTTTTCTCTTGAGTTTTGTTGAGATAATTTAGTTTTCATTCATTCCTTAATTCATTAGAAACCTAATTTTTTTTTTATGATAGCAGAGTCTTATTGTAGACAGCAAGATTCATGGCTAAATTACATCATTCAGACACTTGTTTTTCAGAGGTGTTGATCTATCTTCGATAGTCTGTGTAGACTTGTGTGTTTGTGAATTAGTTTTCATGACTAACAAAGGTTATTGTGCAAATTCTAGTGGACATCAATCTATGGCAAGCTGATCCAGCTTTTCAAGTTCATTTTTTTATTTTCTATCATGAGTCTTTTTGTATGTTTCATCGAGGACGTCTAAGTTTGACTTTGGTCCAAAACTTTCTCAGGAAATTTTGTAAAGAGAATGATTATTTGATGAATTGGAATGAAATAAAGGATTGCTTTATGTCTCATATGTGTTCATTATTGACTTGGTGTCTTTAATTCTGTCTCTATATTTATTTTAGCATCTGATATATTCATAAAATTACATAAAAAATGAGTTCTTCAGCAAGCTTTTAATTATAAAAAAATAGCTTAAGCACTTGTAAATAATACGTGTGAATTAGGATATCAGTTTTGATGGCTATAAACATAGGGTGATATTCTCGTCTATCTTGCTTTAGCCAAGCAAGATCCGAAAATGTTTGAGTAAGATCATTTCATATATTTTCCTCAACATTTATTTGGTGACCATACCAGGTAGATCTTCAATATCTCTCTGGTTAATTTTTATGCTTGATTAGCATCGAATACTTATATTTTTCTTATATTGATTATTTGACTGTTTTGTTTCTTGATGAGTGTGTCTGTTGCAAGGCATCCCAATATTGAGCTCGGTCTTCAAGATCATACCATCATTGCTTTGAATTTGTTCAACACTATTTTAGACACTACCAATACCCCTTTTGATCTTAATCATTCATGGGTAGAAATTGAACGAGATATTAGTGCCCAAGAACGTTGGGAAGCTAGACATAGATAGCCTAGAAATCAGCAGTAACATTCTTGTTCCTTCATTTTTGGCCTTACTTTCATGTCCTTAGACTCTCGTGTTTCTAAAAGAAGAAGAGGCTTATCACCTAAAGTTAATCCTATTGTTGAAATAGGAAGAAGGAACGTTGTGTTGTCAACCCAACAAAGTGCTATAAGGAGAACTTTGTCTGATTCATCCAGTTGGTATTTCTCTCCCTCACGTATCATCCACAAGATGGCATCTAGTGTTGGCTCTGGTGGCACTGGAAGTGCTTCCTCCTCTTAGTCTTCATCTTTGTCAGTGATTGGTATCTTATATAGCGACCATATCCATGTCCAATCTACCACAAATCCCACCAAAGTCATTAAAAAGTATGGGTTTTTTCAGTTTGAAGAAGATGCCACAACCACACCATGGCATGTGTCCTCTCCTCTGAACCTAGCACCTGCTACTCGTCCACTTCCTAAATTCAAAGAGCATCTCCCTAGGTTCTCGGGAAATAACACTATCACTATAAATGAACACATGGTGGAATTTTCTAATGCTTGTCACAATATAGGAGCCAATGACAATGATACTTACATGTGATTATTTGTCAATTCCTTGGAAGGGAAGGTTGCAGTCGATTTCTTTGACCTTCCTCCTAATATTCTGCCTACTTGGGAGGAATTAGTTTATTGGTTCAGATCCACCTATGGGCAGTCTAAAAACCCAGTTGAGCAATTACAGGAGTACAATAACATTGCCTATAAGGATGGTGAGACCATCAAGTCCTTCAACTTGAGCTTTACTAAGCTATATAATCAAATCCCCGAGCTCATTTGACCTCATAACCAAGCCGCTTTAATGCATTACTGCAATGCATTACCTTCCCCCTATCGTCATAGGCTTGAGGAAAAATTCATTGATAATCTCGGTTTGGCTCTGCATACTTGTTTAGAGTATGAAGAATAGCTCGAAAGAACAGGTATTCCCTAGGGAGAATCGGTTAAACAGACAAACATGTCTTCCCTCTTACAGCTAGTATAAGATATGAATAATCGTATGATAGGGTATGAGCGAAAGGGAAATTTCTCCCCTCTAACCCCTGGAGCTTCATCCTCTTCTGCCCCTCCCTTTAGAAACCCAATTGAAAATTGTTTCAATCGAAAGCTATCTTGCCTTGAAGTTGGTGTAACTTTTGCGAGGAACACCATGAGGAAGCCACATGTGAGGTAAGGAAGAGTGTCAGAGATAAGATCTTTAGTAAAAGACCAGAAACTACCATCGATGTCCTAGATTTTGCAGAGCCAGAAGATGTCATGATCATCAATACTAGGAACAAATCCTATGCTCCTAAAGGCAAATATGACCCTCCCCGCAATTTTTCTAGCCCAAGCTCATCTTCACTAGCTGCTATTGTTTAGGTTCCTAAAGTTCCTGACAATCAAGAAAAAAATCCCCCTCTCCCCTCTTCCAAATACAATATTATGAATCGATTGCCCGGTATCAAAGCAGATGCCACCCTTTTGGACATGGTTATCATCCCTGAACAACAGAGGAATCTAAAACAATTCATGGAAGGAAAAGCTTTCGTTGTAGGCTACCTCTCTAAAGAGGTAAATGAAGAGGATACATCTATAAATAAAGTAGGTGTGAATAACTTTAGATACCCTGTAAAAAATCCCCCTTTCTATATTTCTGTAAAGATTATGGATAAGATTGCCCATTGTTGCCTCATTGATGGTGGTTCGGGCCCAAGTGTGATGTCGAAGATTATTATGGAAGAGCTAGGTTTGTCTTGTACAAATGAAAATGCTAGAAGCATGCTCTCCTATAATAGTCTACAACAAACAACCATAGGTGAGATTAAAGATGTGACCTCAATTTTGTGCGCACACCCTGAAATAAGGACAACCCTTAGAATTCAGGTAATTGACATGCCAGTAAGAAATTACTCAATCATCTTGGGAAGAGATTGTCAATCTTTGACGAGCGAATACCTCTCACTTGACGGGACACACTTATTTATTCCTCGGAATGGTAAAAACATTATAGTCCTTGGAGAGGGAAGGATTTCACCTTGTATAGAAAGTGTCCCACAACCTAATGTGAACTATGTCGAAGAGGACCTAGGGGTGTATTCCATATTTGTTGAGGAAGATAATATCCCCTTGGAATAGATTGATTTGGATGATGGTATGTGGCACATGCACTTTGATGGTTCATGCTCTAATGAAGGTAACGAAGTTGGCATTATCTTGATTTCTCGTGTAGGAAAAATCCATAACTTTTCTTATAGGTTGGAGTTTTCTTGCACGAACAATGTCAATGAATTCGAAGCTTTATTATTAGGCATTGAAAACACCTATAATCTTGGTTGTGTTCACCTTTCAATTTTTGGGGATTTTGAGCTTGTTGTGAACCCTGTATGTAAGATTCACTCTCCTAGCAACAAGTTGATTAAAAGATACACCCAAACTGTTTGGGCACTTATTTCGAAGCTATTATCTTTCAACATCACTCATGTTAAGAGGGATTTGAACTCAATTGTTGATCAATTAGTTGTTTTGCGGCCTCTCCTAATCGACAACTTCTACCACACGGACCTGATTGTACTTTTCAATTCTATATCTTCCACATATCCCTGACAATATAGAATCTTGGCAGGTCTTGCCTAACAATGATAGCATTTGTGCTTTCATTCAAAATGAACGTTTTGAGCCCAAGGAAATCATATCCATAGAAGATAGCAAAATTCATAAAGTCTTGACTCCTCTAGAGAGTTTGTTTTCATTGATTGATGTAGGCAATAAAGAGAAACAAAAAGAGGAGAAGTCAAAAAGGAAGGTGGATGAAATCATCTCCTTGAACATTGGGACACCCAAGTCTCCAAAGAATGTTAAAATAGGTGCAAAATGTTCCAATGAAGAGAAAATGAAGTTTTCCAAGCCACTTGGTTAATTTCAAAATGTTTTTTCTTGGTCTTATGAGGATCTTCGTGGTTTTGATCATCATCTTATATAACATGTTATCCCCATCAAGGAAGGCATGAAACCAGCCAGTCAAAAACAAAGACATGTCAACCCTGCATGGGAAGCAACTATTCGAGGGAAGTTGGAAAAATCCTTGAAGGTTGGAATCGCCTCCCAAGTCAAGTACCCTGAATGGGTTTCCAAATTGGTACTTATTATGAAGGTCACTGATTATATTAGCTTCTGCGTTAATTTTTTCACATTCAACAAGGCTATTATGAAAAATTCCTTCTCTCTCCCTAATATGGAAATGATTTTGCAGCAAGTTGTAAGGTCACAGATGAGGCCCTTACTTAACAAATTTTTTTGTTATAATCAAATCAAGGTAAAAAGGGCAGATTCTTACAAAACCACCTTTATCACAAATTGGGGTATCGTGACTTATGAACATGTGCTTTCTGGCTTACCTGATGCAAGTACCACTTTTAAAAGACATATACAAATAACTCCTGACGAATTGATCAACATTCATATTTATATTGATGATCTAATTGTATACATTAAAGGGTTGTTAATTACTTCAAAATTTCAAAAATTATGGTTGGGTCCTATTGTTCCAGAGTCTGTACTTTTCTTTCGGCGATTTCCACCCTAGCCTGCAGCTGTTGGATCAAATCTCTTTGCTGGCTCACTTGCATCTGACCATCTCGGACCACCAGTTGTGCTTGCTCGAGCTTAGTCTTAAGTAGCTCTATCTCGTTTTTATTGGCCAACCTAGCCTGCTCTATTCCTACGCTCGCCTGGTCTTTGGCAGTTTCTGTTGTTGTGGCTAGTCTGGCTTCAAGGGTCTTGATGAGGCAATTTTTTCGTTTAAGCTGGTTTTTCAAAAGCCCGACTGAGAATTGGTTCGCCGAGGCATATGCTCCTAATGTCCTTGTTATTTCAATCGTGAATTGTTCATTCTTCTTGTCCTTCCCATCAGTTATGACTTTGTATTTCTTTGTTGTTGACTCTCCTTCCTAATAGAATTCCCTCTTTACCACTACCTTTCTCTTCTTATCGAAGAAAAACTCATTCGAAGGGAGTTATTCTACCCTTATAGGCCTCAACTCTTCATTGAAGATCCATCCTGCATCAATATTTCCCTGAGTCGACTGGAAGGGGGTAACTGATGTGATAGGTTCTCCGATCTGCTTCGTTGATTTTCCTGGAGTAGTAACCGGGCTCTGCTTCTTCGACGGGTCGGGATTCTTTATCTCTGTTTTCGAACTCTTAGTTTGCTCTCCCTCGTCCTGGTGTTTTTCTTGATCGGGAGTCGCATCCTTAGAGCCTTCGGCATATCTCTGTTTCACCTCCGCCGTACTCGGACTCTCACCCCTCAACACTGCAGGAAGAAAATTGCGTCGATGCTCCTGGAACTTCAGAACATCGGCTCTTTCTTCGAGTGCCAAGGTTTGTATCCGAGCTAGAATCTCGGCATAGGACCTTGTGCCTCGCAAAATGTCATCTGAGGGTGAATTCTCGTGCTCAAATCTCTTGAGCCCGCAACTAGCCAAATGATTTCTCATGACCCTTTGCGGATCATGCTTCTTGTATTCAATGGGGACCAAATTTAGGTCTTCCAGGGCTACTGCCTCAGCTTTGGCATGCCCGAAATCTAATAAAGAATAATAATTTAAATGAATAGTAAAAGGTGGCCATACCTTCTTTGAGTATCCCTTAAACTCTTTGCTTATACCACCGATTATTGTTTACCTAGCAACCTTGCGACAAGCCAACTTGTCGGGGATGAACAATGGCAATGCATGCGGGGGAACCGAAGCCCCGAAAACTCTGAGATATGAAAATTCAACTTCTACATACCAGTCGGCTATGTTGCTCAGATTTGTCACTATATTGTCTGATATCCTAGGTGGTGGGTGGCCGAAAATAGTGACATGCAGGGGCACCATCACCCAGTTGAATATTTCATACACGAAACTTGCCGCTTTGTTTTCCCACAATTTCACATGATAAACGTGGATAGGCTCGTCTTCTGTTGGGGTCCAACTCCAGCTCATTAAGGGAAATGGTGTTAAAAAACACACGGCATCCATAATGTATGCAAACATGAAAAATGAAGACGCCTTTCCGCTCTCTTTCTGCGCCTGATACTCTGTGACCCGACTGGTCAAGCTATCGGACAGCATTTTCACCCAGACGAAGGAACTGCCTTCGATGACTCAGAACATTATAGGCACCCATGGAAGAAAAAAATGTGAGGTGTCCTCTCTCCCATATAACCTACATGTCATCATGGCTACATATTTGTACTGTGGTTCTAAGGAATCTATTGAATATATGTCGTGGCTATCAGCCCTGAACTTCGCGAAGTGTGAAACCCAATCTCTTATTAAACTGGACATGGTTTTATCATACTGTACGCATTCCTTCTGCTTGAACTCGTCCAAGAATTCGATGCCATATGTGTAGTTGGACGTTGTGGGCAGCTTATACATGGCTTGTAGATGTTTCGGCCTGAAAGTTTCGATGGTGACTTTCTTCTCATTCATGATGGTTCTGGTCGGTATGTTCACATGGTCTAATGCCCATCGGACCATGTCATAATATGGAAGAAATCGTGGCCTGGCTGCTACTTTGTGCATTCCAGATTGGATGACAATCTTATACTTGGTGGTTATATCATCTTTTTTCGTTGTCGTTGGAATCATCGGAATAATCCACTAATTCAGCCTGCAAAACATCTGAAACGAATGACCAATTCAGGACCGAGTCGATACTTCGAGGTGAAGTATCAGCAACGTTGTCCGAGCCTTGTCCCGAAACCTCAACACTGGCTTTTGATGCTTTTCGTAGAGCCATGGCTGGAGATTGTACTTTAGCTCTTCTGCGATAGAAATACGTATATATACAGAATTCAAGTCACCGAGAAAATGTGCTCTGCGTAATTTAGAAATGAATTTGCTATAATGCATAATCATTCTATATATATTCGAAAACTGGTACTCTTTCAGATGAAATCTGTCAAATCATGCTCATAATCAAAATTTAACCATAAAAATCTAATCTTATATTCATCAATTTGCCCTATTTCCTCATTAATGTCATAAATTTTGGCGGTTTAGAATGTCAGTTGGCGTATGGAAAGAATAAGGCTACCTCGTAAATTGTGTAAGCATCAAGAAGCGGGATGTATTGATTTAGCTTAATTAATTCGGCTTTACCAACGTTAATTAATCTTTCACCACTCGTTGTATTGGGAATTTCGTTTTAACACTTTGAAACTCTAACACCCAAGATTGCGATGATCGACTTTGGTTAATAAAAAATGTAATCATGATTATGATTAGGAGCTTAATTAATTTCGTTATTATTTATATTCGTCGTATCGCGGCTCGGAGCTTTGAAGGTAAGTTTCTGGGAAGTCTGCATGCTGAGCTGCGAAACCGTGAGATCGCGATATTATGACTTAATTAAAAGGGAAGATAAACTTGGATTAAGTGATTAATTAACTATGTTCATACCCTTATCGTGATCTCGTGAGTCGGGGTTTAGATAGTATAACTTTTTAAAAAAGAAAATGTCGAGTGGCGAATTGCCGACAGAACGTTACCATGGTTTAGCTTTTACTTTTAACCTTGACACGGGTTACTAAAATGAGGACTTTGTGTTCTCGGCTATCGGGGCTACAACAATAATTTTTTGGGTTTGGTGAACGTCGAGGTGTGAAAACCCAATGACATTTAATCATGGTTTAGGGAAAACTTTACTCTCGTTACTGCCCTGGGTGAAAAATTAAAATGATTTCTCCATTTCATAGCTCGAGACATGTGAACTACATGACTTATAGTATCCGACCTACGAGATCCCAAGGTAGAACAAAAGGGAAAACATTTTCACGAAAGATAGGACTCGTCTCAAGAGTACAATAATCATCGTTGCTTGCATGGTAAAGCTTCAGAGATCTTGAAATCACAGAGGGAAAATATGAAAACCATCTTTCGATTTCGAGCATTAAGAATCAAATTTGTGGCGGGCTAGAAAAACAAAGGCGGGAAGAACAGTAGACCACGTGCCAATATTGGGTAAATGGAGTCAATGGCTTCAATCAGGTGAAAAGGTTCCTGAGAACAGGGTATCGAAGGGGGAAAGAGACTTCGTTCTTTACCTTGAAAAGCTTTTTCAAACTCAGATACTCTTTTTAAACTTAGTTGTAGTCCCTTTCACGACTTTCCCTTTCCCGCTACTAATTTCAGGTCTGCTTTAAGACAATCGAAACAGTTCTAGGAGACCCAAAATATCTTGCGGCTATCAGCTTGCATCAAAAGAAGAAGAGTATATGTTTTTAATTGGGAAGTCTTGTCTGAACTTGGGATGCAAATCAGGTTTTTTAAAAAGAATTGGTTACCGGAGTAGAGTGATATTCATGTATAACAGCCTTATAAATATCTCAGATATTGCTTCACTGCCAGCGAGCTTGTTCAGTACCCCGGTGAAGTTATCTGGCCCCTTTTACTGAATTTCCTTTCACCACTTTGGAATATATTCATGCATTTAAATGTTGAGACGAGGGCAATCATTTCTTAATTTCCTTTCACCACCTGTCTTATAATTTGCTTTTTAGAGCGCGAAGATGGGGGCAATCAGTTTGTATCAGGGTTGATATCTGTGTAATATTTTGCATTATAGGTCTATCAACTTACTTTTATTACTCGGTACCAACCTTCCCTTGGCCTTCACAACACCTTCGTTCTTAGCGAAAAAAGGGAAAATAACTTTCTTAGGGCATTCTATTTTAGCAAGCTTCAATCCTCTGATGCCATTGAAAAACCTAGGAAAGTTAGGATCACTCTAAACGTTCCTTCGCTTAGCAGGGGATCAGGTAGTTGTGAAGACCCGCTTTCTTTCCACAATCTGCTTTGAAGCTCATGAGGTTGAAACGAAAAACTCTTACCCCTTCGTATATGAAACGAAAAGATGGTGACTTTGTTTTAAAAGGCAAACCCGAAGATAAAAGGATGCTAGGTAGTGACTTACTGACTGAAAATACAGAGATCAAAAATTCAAAATTGACTCTTGTAGATATTTTCGGGGATACTTTACTTTGACTGGCTGATTTTAAAATGGGTGAATCATTTAATTTGTCTTAACCTTTCAAATATTATTAAACCAAGAAACAACTCTGTTATTTATCAGTTCAATTGATGTTGTTGTTTGAGTGAGGTTACCTCGGTTTTCTTTAATAGTCCTTTAGAACATGTCTTTTGAGAAATCTCATTTTTACCTTTTCATTTCGATTTTTTTTTGCGCAATATGAAATTTCTTAGGTATCACATGTTTAAGTCGATTTATTTCTGACACCGACTTTCAGTTTACTTCTCTTGCTTGTTTTGCATGCAGCTGGAAACCTGTAAGAGACAAATATGAAGATTATCGGGGCTATCCGAAATGTATCGAAAGTTCATGAACGAAAAAAGAAAATCAAGAGTAATGAAAAATATATATATGTACACAAAATTTCATTTATTTATTTATTTATTTGAATTTGGCGACTGTTACGTCATATAATGCTTTAGATAACGCCCGTTGACAAGGGCGTTGAGGATTTCACCGTCTATATTTTCCAGTAGGAAAGAATTTTTTCCTTCCGGAGCCGAGACCCTGAATGGCCCATACCAGAGGTGGTCAAATTTACCATGTTTAGTTGCTTCTTCCTTTATTGCATCCCACCTTAGCACCAAATCACCTGGGAGGAAATTTTTGTCCTTTGCTTTGCGGTCGAATAATGCCTTCATATCATCATGGTATTTCTGCAGCTTCTCATCTACTTGGACTCTATGTTGTTGAACCTCAATCAGCTGATTTATTCTCCTGGTGACATGATTGGGTTCTTCATTTTGATCTTTCCATAACTTCATTACTGGTAGCGCTAGGTTTATAGGTAGGACAGCATCTGTCCAATAGACCATCTGAAAAGGCAAAATTCCAATAGACCCTTTTGTGCTTATGCGGTTCGCCCACAATGCGTATTTTATGTGCACATGCCAAGACCTTTTATTTTCATCCAATACTTTCTTGATTATATTTACCAGGCTCTTGTTAGATGATTCGGCCAATCCATTTCCCTGGGGGTAATATGGTGTGGAATGGTCGAGAACGATGTTATACTTCTGACAGAAGATGATCATAGCCATAGATTTAAAATCATGGGCATTGTCAGTAACTATCTTTCGGGGGCACCCAAATCTAGACAAAATATTGTCTTCTAAAAAATCGATTGCCACCGAGTCTGTCGCCCTTTTGGTTGGAATGGATTCCACCCATTTAGTAAAATAATCTATTGCGGTTAAGATCCACTTGTGTTGAGCACTGGAATGGGAATTAATCTTGCCTATGAAGTCTAGACCCCATTGATGAAACGGAACTTCATATTTGACTGGAACTAAAGGCAGTGCCGAGAGCTTCTGTTTACCTGCAAATAGTTGACAAGGGTTGCAGGCACGCACTTTGGTATTAACGTTCAAGAAAATTTTTGGCCAGTAATACCCAGCCCTGAGAATATTGTAAGTTGTAGCTCTCCAAGCGTGATGCCCCCCACAGATTCCCTCATGAAATTCATCTATAACCCGTTGAGTTTCCAATTCAACTAAACAGACTAGCAGGAAACTGAGTGGATCTTTCCAATATAGCTGACTTTCGGCGATAGAATATTTAATCGCATGAAGTTTTAGAGTCCTGTCTTTTGATGGTGATAGCTCATTTGGGCATTTTAGAGTTAGCAGGTATGATACTATGTCTCTGTACCAACCTAATGATATGAACTTCTCTTTGATCTTGTTTGGGCGTGTTTACTCATCCAGCTCGTTTAGGTTCGCATCTTCGTCGCCTTCCTGCAGGCAATTGATATCTAGGGCTCTGAAATTTGACTCAGCTAAGAGTTTGGCCAGGCCTTGCCCTTTTATCAATTTGGTCGGTTTGACTTCCAGATCGAATTCTTGGATTTTGGCGAGCCATCGCCCTCTTTTTCCATCGTTGTCTGGCTGTACCAATATATCTTTCACAGAACTGGTAGGCACGTACGCAATTATCTTCGAGTGTAGTACATACGTTATGAATGCCTTTAATGCCTTTACCATGGCGTACGCCTATTTTTCTATTATATCATACTTCGGTTCTGCATCTCTAAGGCTCTTGCTAAAAAAGGCAATTGGTTGTTCGAATCCTTCTTCATTATTTTGTAGGAGCACCACGGCGATAGTGTGTTTGGAGGCAAATGAGAAGATAAGAAAATCCTTTAGATAGTCGGGGCTCGCTAACACAGGTGCCTCACTTATGAATTTCTTAATATGTGCGAACGATGCTTAGGCCTCGGTTGTCCATTTTACTTCGTTGTCCTTCTTCAACATACCTGTGATCAATTTCACAATCTCAGCGAAATTCGGGATAAACCTTCGTAAAAAATTTATTCTTCCTAAGAAAGATTGAATCTCTTTTACATTTCTGGGAATATTTATAGTATCTATTGCTTCAATCCTCTTAGGATCAATCCTTATTCCATCCCTAGATACGATATGACCCAAAAGCTTACCTTCCCGCATGG
>ML817263.1:56838-88615 GCA_009831015.1 Picea engelmannii
CCTATCATGTGGATCCAAATAAGAAGATCCATCCACATAGTGGAAAAGGGTCGTAGCAGAATCTGGAAGGAATAATACCACTGTAGAATATGCAGACTGAACGTTGGTAACTAGCTCCTGATGTGGGACATTGATTTTCTCTATAGAAGGTGGAGTGGAGTCATCAAATAAAATATGGAAGTGGTTGTCATCCCAGAAATGACAACTATCCATATACCAATCATCACAATTATCCTCAAAATCATACCAAGCATATATTTCTTGATTATATTCATCCCTAAGGCCCTCCATAAGAAATCTTTTCTGCATGTTATTCAATGAATCTTGAATACTACGAAAACTATCATTGAGGCCGTCTGTGAGACTGTTTGTGAGGCTGTCTGTGAGGCCATGTGCAAATGCATCCAATCTGTCATCCAATGTGTGAAACAATTGAAATTTGAATGATTCAAGAATTTCTTTCAGGTTTTGAGAATAGATAACCATATGAGCACCCTATGAACCCTTTGGTTCCGCAGCCGTCACGAAAAAACCCAAAAAAATAGAACAATAAATTACAACAGAAAATCGCGGTTTTTTTTTCTTCTGAAAAAACCCTAAAAAACTGCTGAAGTTAAAATGCTCATAACTTCACTTCCCGGACTCCATTTCGGCTGATTTGTTTTTTGAAATTGGGTGAAATTGTGATAGGAACTTAGATCTATAATTTGTTTGATAAAATTTTGCCTCCAACTGCTACAGAAATAAAAACAAATCGCGCCGCCGTCCGTGGAAAAAACCCTGAAAAATTGCAGATTTTAAAACTTCAATATCTTGACTTCCCGGACTCCGTTTCGGACGATTTTTTTTTTTTAACTTGGGTGTTTTTCTGAGAGGAACTCAGATATACAACCCTTTTCTGCAAATTTTTCACAGAAATATACCAAAAAATTCGAGAATGTCGCGACCCTCTTTTGTTTCTCTGAAAAAAAATCTGCAAAAATAAAAAATATTTGCCCACAATGTTTGCCGAAGGAAAGTGCTCTGATACCACTTGTTAAGTACCCAATACTGAATACAAAAACACCACAATTGATATAGAAGAAAAATATAGAAAAACACAACTTTATTATATCAAACCCTTGAGGTAGGGCAACACCGTACAATGGATCCTATTATGGAAGGGATCCCCTCCTGTTCACTTGCCTCTTCGAGGGGGCATCCTCCTATTGAGCTACCACTCCAAATACAATATTTCTCTTCATGTCTCATTACATTGCTTGAATCTCTCTATATAGTGCTACCATCACCTAAGAACATTCTAGAGGAGGAATCTTCTAGAAGTAGAACCTTCTAAGAATCTAATTACCCATTTATTATATCTAACTACCATAGTGGGCCTTATTTAATAATATAGTGGACCTAGTCCACCTTACATTGAATGACCTCCACTATTATCACTATGGGCCCTCTGGCCCCCCCACTACCTCTCTCGCTACCTTACATTCTATTATCACTATGGGCCCTCTAGGCCCCCCCACTACCTCTCTAGCTACCTTACACTCTAGCTAATCAAATATTAGATTGACATGTTGCACACACATAAAAAGAAAAACACACACATACACATGTAAATACATTTGTAAAAAATGTCATCCATAAGACATAAAAGATGTAAATATATATATCTCCAAAAAGTGTCATGAGTACATAGGTGGGCGCGAATGCCTCAAAAGTGTTCAGTATACATCGCTAGGCTTATGCCCTAAAAAATACATATACAAAAAGTGCCCTCGACACATCAACAGTCTATACTATTTAAGCATGGGGCCTATTGGCCCTGCCATAGTGTACACCAGCGTTGGCCAAACGCCGGAAGATCTGGACCCAAGTCCAAGGCACCCCTACTACATGAGGCTACATAGAAGGTGGGATATCCTTGATCTCAGCCATAGGTACAATACGAGTGAGCGCAGTGAGGTTGCACTCCACTCGTCTCAGAACTCTGTTAGCCTCACTAGCTGGGGGTCCCCCTTCAGCTATTGGTCCTCCAGTTGCTGCTAGTCCTGCATCTGGTCGAAGATGTCATCGAGTCCTAGGGAATTCCACTGGTTGCACATGTCCCGCATCTGTATATAGCAGATATACAAGTCAATACTCTATACACACATAAAATGGATATATATATATAACAATTAAAAATTAAGTAACTTTAAAAAAGCATGTTACCTATCTCGCCGAGAGGCACTGGCATGTCAGTGCCTCTGGTGAAGTTGATCCTGGCATATGGGTAATAATCGATCACCAAGATCTGTCATGCCCACCAGTCAAAGAATTTGTCATCAAAGGCCTCTATGGTCCTCCCTCCACCCTGTCATGGCAACAACGCTACCCATCTGGTCATTGATGGGAAGGAGGCTACATGCCCCAGTATCATCTCTTTAGGATTGAGACTGGGCACCCTTTCAAAGAAGAAGGAGCACAAAATTGTACCAAACCTGAATTTCTTGTTAGTATGACACCGACACTCTGTAAGTTGCCTCTTCATGCACATCATCATGGTCATACTCCAATAAAAAATGTTTGCATCCAGACACTGAATGGCACAATGCATGTGTGCCCAGGAGGCCTGATGTAGGGATGCAGATCCAGTAATCCACTGGATCAAGAGTAAGATCACATGCAAGGATAGACTGATGATCTTGTGAATCAACACCTGAGAACCTACCTTCTCAGTTCCGACCTCACAGTACATCTGGATATAATCCTCGATGTTGAAAGGACCAGGGGGAGATGTCCTCAGGTTGACTGGTTCCCCTCTCCTCAAGAGGCCAATCAAGAAGTAGATATCCTATGTGGTGGTGGTCATTGATTGACCCTCTAGCACAAATTCCTCTACATCCAGGTGCCAATACTCCTTAAGAGCATTGAGCAATCTAGGTTATGCCCTCATGAACATACAATGGAAAAACTTCCATAGCCCACACTATTTTAGTGCGACGATGGCTATAAGGTCCTCTTCGACCAAAACATCAATGTCCTCATGCTCCCTCTCCCTATAATGAACATACATCTTGTTTCATGGAAAAGTAGAGGGGAGTTAGTGTTGTAGGATTAATCGGTAAATGCAGACATAAATAGATCTCCCTAAATCCACCTAGATCTAGAACAAGACATAAGAGAATATGGCGCTTTCCCTAAGTTCTAACTATTGATTTTACTATTTAACAAGAGATAGACGACATATCGTTTAAATGTAGTTTCCTCCTGCCATTGCCATCCTAGCTCCACTCCGGTGCTCCTATGATATTGAATCTTCAAGGGAACAAAAGCCAACCAAAGTGAAAGCAATACAATGAACTCAACAAGAACCTATGTATGTGATCAAGGAATCATACAATAAAACAAAACAAGTTTTATGAGAAAGAAACATATCACTGTATCATAGTAAAATGAAAGTGGAGATTACAACCAAAGCCTTGATGTCGCAAGGTCCCCTTTAAATGGCCCTTTGCTCCAAGACACACACTTGCTCCAACCTTGAATGAAGAAGATCCACAATGACTTGATGAACTGAAATGAAGCTCTCAAGTATGAACTGAAGTAGAATTCCTCATCCAATTCTTAGCCTATTCAATCTTAACCTTAGCCTTTTCGATGAGAGATCCCTCTTTATATAGGGGAAAGAGAGATAGTTGAGGATATTAGGATGATCCCACCAAATCAGAGAAGCGAGTAAGATCCAAACCATTCGGAGGCCACCTCATCTTCTATAAGTTTTGTGAAGTTTGACTTTTCCTTGGCTTTTGACATTGTCGCACCCCAACTATAGTGCAACCTACAGAGATGTCCTAGTCCAATTTTAGGGCAAGGGGCAACGATCAAGCATCATCACATCCTTAGTATAGTGCAGCCTGCGACAAACTTTCTTAATAGGGTTTTTGAGAAGAGAAAGCCGGTCACTTTCCTCATGGAGAAAGACTCTTTTTGGGAACTTGAACACATGTTTGTCAATGGATCACTGTGGTGACCAAAATAATGTGTAATAGTTAGTACTTGCATTTTTATTTTTTCAAATCTTGCAAAGGTGTACGTGGGATGTTTCATACACACTCGCGTATGTACGCTGGATGGTGGTTTCCTGCCCGAGTACATACGCGGGTTGTCCTCGGACAACCCATGTACACGCAAGGCCGCTCTTTTTAGGAGAGCACACCCCCTTAAAACCTAAAATTAATGCATAAAAAATGAATTGAAATGCAAGAGGGAGGGATTTTTACTTGGTCCAAGTAGTAAGTCATTTCGTCCACTGAAGATCCTAGAATCAACTCTTTTAGCGAAGGGGGTTTTTCATCTTTTGGTTGATTTTCGAATTGCAATGGTCAAAATGAGCTGTTAACTTCTATTTATAGATGTTTTTGCCCCTTTTTGACCCCCTTTATCATTTTTCCTGGTTTGGTGATCACTTGATTCCACTTCTGAGTTTCTTAATGGTTGTTTCAGTACTCTTTTTCTTTTGGTTTGGTAATATTTGGGATGGGTCACTTTTTGGGTATCCTTTGGTAAAAGTTGTTTTTTTTCCAACTTTTTGCATATAAGTTAGGATTTCATTTCCACTTTCTGCATCTTGTTGTATTTTTCACTTTGCCATAGGATTGACCCCATTGAAGTGAGACACAAAACCTTCATTGTTGCATTATAAGTGTCGTAATTAGGTGGTAGAGCCTACCTTTAAGTGGATGCCCTAGGTAGATCCTTGCTGCATTTTGGCATTCATGTTGTCTATAATGACTAAGGCTTGGGAGTCCTTGTTAGTACTGTCATGATTATGAGATAAAGCCTCATTTGTTTGATGCACTATCATCCTTGGCCTTACCCTAGGGACTCCTGAATGAGCACACTTTGTTGTCTTTCAAGCTCGCTTTGAAATTCGAAAGAAACATCCAATGAGACTGTATTTATTCTTTTCGATCTCGTCTGGACTAACTGAGAAAGTAGCCCCCTGGAGTCTTATTTAAGCCCTTTTTAGACTCTCTAAAAATGAAAAGATAGCTGAGTGATCTTGTTTCCCTTCACGCTCACCAAACTCAAATTTGAAGGCACATTTGTCTGGCGATAGTTTACCCATTTTTCGGTTTGGATGGATAATTTCACGAATAAAGGTATGCTCTAGAAACTTCGGTTTGCTAGAAGAGTATTCTCAGGCATAATTTTAACCCTTTTTCAGGTTCGAGGGACTAAATATTTGAAAAAGGAACATTCTCCTTGGTTGTGGCTTATCACCTTTTTCATGCCTTGGAGATTACTTACGAAAAAGGAACCCCCCGAAGTCCATAGTTAAGCTCTTTTCAGACTCCCTAAAATTGAAAAGATCGTCAAGTGACCTTGTTCCTTCACACTCGTTAAATTGGTCTAGAAGAACATCTACTGGCATGAGTTTAACCTTTTTTATAGACAACATATTATAGCAGAAAAAGGTACGCCTCGAGAGATTCGTCTCGCCGAGAGATTTCTCCTCAGTTACTTTTATACTTTTTTGGGCTAAGGATACTAAACTCAAAAAAAGGCTGTGAGTCCATAGTTAAGTCTTTTCAGACTCCTTAAAATTAAAAAGAATGCCGAGTGATCTTGTTTTGTCACACTCGTTAAAATGGTTTTGAATTGACGTCTTTTCGGTGCAATTTTAACCCTTTTTTTGAACCGAATAGACTATCTCCAAAAAAGGTACTCCCTGGAGTCTTCTTTTTGCATTTTTTCAGACTCTCTAAATGTGAAAAACTACCAAGCTTACCTTCTCTGGGCTTGTAAAAATTACATAGAAGGGGTCTCATTATGTCTTGATTAATCACATTTGTGTCTCTCATCTTTGCATCTTTGGCCTAATGCTGGATCCATGTTGCTCTCAACTAAACCTTTGAAGCATTCCTTATATGCAAGCCTTGTAGCACTTCTTTCATCTGCAACCTGACACCTTGACCCATGGAGGAATTTTCTCCGAGTGTCCTTTTCCTACACATGTCTCCTTGCTTTGAGCATTAGTATGTTCCATGCACTTGGAACTAGTATGCTTGCTTGCGACACTCATTCCTCCTTTGTAACATAGCATTCTTTTATTCTTTTTCAAGCTCTTAAAAAATTGAAAAAGACAAAAAAATCAAATATTCCAAAAAGAGGGGACGTGAAATATTCATTCTTTTTTCAACAACATAGAGAGTCGCTTTGGAAAAAGAACATCCTTCCATTTGTTTGTCAAGCATTGGGATCTAGTATGGCCTTAGGAAGTTGTTCTCGCTACATAGAGTTGTGTCCTCCTCCGTTTGGTTAACTCTTCCAAACACATGGAGAGTTTGTGTTGCCTCCTGCATCACGAACTTATGTCAATGTCATGATGCCTGAGTTTGATCATCTTTCATGTTTTTTTCCAAGGGAAGTTTCACTCAACCTGAGTCGTCCTTTCTATAGTTTGTCTCTTGACTTCCATGAGTTGTCCATCCCGAGAGTCCAATCAAGTCCAGATTCAAAATTAACGAAGTTCTCTGCTTGATCATCGAGATCCTCATGTATTTTCCCGATGAGCCTTCGAAGACCTTGAGGTAGTGAGTTATACACTCCCATTATACTCCTACCTGAGTTTTGAATATCTTGAAGTTGTTGCTCGAGCTCTGAAGTCCTCATCTCCAGCCACATGTGTCACTGGATTTTTGAAGATACATACTATGCTTGTAGATCTTCGATTGATTTTGAGATGTAGATTCACTATGTATTGCTCGTGGATATACTTTATATAGTTATATGATATGGATATGCAGTGTAATTGATTGGCATCCATGATTTAGTCCATCCTGAGCATGGGTATGCCCGCCTAAGAGACAATTGTTGTTTTGCAAATGACACCTCCCAAACTTTGGTCTCGATATCACTTGATTTCATACATTGGTGAAGATATTGTAATGTATTTCGGCCATCAGTTTCTCTTCTGACCTCACACATTAGGGGGAATCTATTATAGACCTAAAATTCTCTACTCTTGCATACATGGCATTGGTCCTCTTACTTGCATAATTTGCCAAAGCATTGCTGAGAATCTCTTCTTAAAAAACCATTTTTTAGAGCATGTACGTGCCCTGCACCACAACAACCTGTGTACACACGCTTGTTGTATGTTAGAAATTCCACGTACATATGCTTGCTGCACAATAAACATCCCACACATGCTTGCAAAAGTTGCAAAAATTAAAAAGTTGTAAGGAATTTGGTGAAATTCACAGGCTATTGGAGGTTTACCAGCCAATTCACATATTATAGCCCGTCACCCAACCGAATAACCATCCTTCTGTCATATAAAAGGAGGTGTTGGGGTATCATTTTACATCCAAGCATAAGAACAATGAAACTATGCCCATTTCACTTCCCTTCCTTGCCCAATCTTTTGCTACCTTTTGTGAGATATTTCCTCAACATTCCCTCCTCAACCCCTTCTTCCTCCATTTAATCCATTCCCTTCCCTTGAGCTGATCAAAATATTGAGAGAAGAGGCCTATTGAAGGTGCACTTGGAGCATTGTAAAGAGGATCCTAGACCAGGTTCATGGAACGGTGGCTGACATAGATTGTAAGTTTCAGTCTTTGTTTGATGAATAAAATAATCTCTTTTCCCTGTCCCAAATCATGATGTTTTATGTCTTGTCCTTTGATTTATGTATGGAATTTGATATTTAACCCCAACTCATGAATATAATAACATGATTTTAGTCCTTGTTTGCCTATCTTTGGATGCAGGTCAGCCTTGGGAGGAGACGTGCAATCATTGGAACTACAAAGCTTGAGGAGATCATCACCAGACGTGGGATAAAAGGTACAGTTACATGATCTTCTCTCTTATTTATTTATTTTTGTTTGTTTGGTATGTTTGGGGTAGAGTAGAAAATAGGTTGACTTTTTGACGATAAATTTGCTCTGTCTACATCTTAAACCCTGGTGTAGTTAAAGGGGGGATTTTCCCACTAGCATGTTCCCACTCAAACTAAGAACCCTCTTTTCCCACAAGTTACCTTTCGCTCTGATACCAGTTGTTTGAAAAAATAGGATCACAGAGAAATAAAATAAAAATAAATGCGGAAATAAAACATAGAAGATGCACAATACAATAGAGACACAGATATACGTGGTTCACCTAGTGTGGGCTACGTCCACTGGAGAAATTACCAGGTCCTTCCTTTTTATTATCCAACAAATGAAGGGATAAAACCTACAACACACTCGCTGTAACTTCCTCTTCTTTCTCTCACAATCTCCTCTCTCAGAATACAATATTCGTAGTGATGCATAGCAACAATACATTTCCCTCATAAAAGAGGGTTGCCTTCTGGGGAAAAAAACCCTAACATAACTTCTATCGTCAGATCTTCGACCTTATAATGAGCGGTCCATATTTACTATGAAATTACAATATACATTTACAAGGCAATATATAACATGACTGCAACAAAATTGTCAATGCATCAAACAAGCAATTTCCTTGTTCATAGTGGAATTTTTGCAATGGGATTAGATGAAACTTAGATAACACGTGATCAAATTCTTGAAAATTTCATTGTCCTATTGCAAAAGCATTTGATGCATCCAAGTAAAGTGATTTGTTCAAGTTATTGTTCTCTCGATCTGGACTGAACATATTGCAAGAGGAAACATTTGTAACAAAATAAATTCAGTGGACAAATGATAAATTAAGGCAAAAGGAATGGTATTTGAACTAGATGCTTCTCTAGTGAACCTAGGTATAAGTCATTACACATGTGATCACAAAGACAAGGTGGATAGAAAAAAGTTAGGCAAATTTTCAAATATTTGTATAAAGGAAAAACAATGTGTAATGAAGGACACATATTCAATGTGAATCATGCATAAGAAACAAAGAAGGATAAAAAGGTTAAAGGTACCGCATCTTTAGCACGAACAATGGAAATTTGCAATACAATATGTGAGAACACAACAAACAATTTGACAAGAAAATAATTTATTTTCTCATTAATTAGGTTAGAAAGAGGCAAAAACAAAACCAACCTCATGGCTTGGGTCTTTTATGGTAATTTTGTCAGCTAGACCTTTATGGTTTCTATTGTTTATATGTGAGGAATATATCTTAGTTTCCTTGGTCCTAACATTGCAATCTATGTTAAAATAAGGATGCCTAGAACATGTGCTAAAGATAAGTAGCAGGAACGATTTTATTTTATAACATTATTCTCAAATGATTCGTTAAAAATTATATTCCTATCTACTCAACACCAAGTACACTAGAATAAGAAGGGAAATTGATGTCTAATATCAAATGATTGATGCCCCTCTCAAATCTTACAGTGTTTTGTATGCAATTTGAGAATCCATTTTATATGTATCTAATACCAATACAAAATATCTTTAGCATCATTTGTGCATAAGTGACATTGTAGTTCTAAATTTACCTGTTAGCTAATCCACCATATCAATTTTTTTATTTTTTTTATTTTTTTATGTCCGAAGCCTAAATTTTTAATGCCAACACTTAGGTAGAAAGGTGCAAATTGAAAACTCTCTAAATTATTACAAAATAGAAATAATGCAACACAAACTTAATATAATTGTGTCTTGTGTTATATATTTGTAGTTAGATAATTCAAATGAAGTTTTTTTTTGCCAATAATCGATACTAATTAATAGTTGATTAATATGTACATGGATAGTTCTTAATAGAATTGTTCATTGGTAGCTGGCTAGTTTGCTCCCACACAATTTCCATTGCAATTTCTAGCTTCTAACATCTAGATATCAATGTTTTCTTTAGAAACAATGTGACTTTTCTAAAGAGAACATATGTGAAGACATGATCTTAAAAATGCAGGTTGAACAATTATGCATCATAACTGTTGCAAGAGGTAGATGGACGATGATGTAAAGCCTGTTTTTGTCAAGATTATATTAGAATGTTTAGTAGGTGAATGTAAAAGTTGATTTTTTTTAGAGACGCCATGAATCTTAAGTCATAGGGATGAATAATTTGTATTAGTTCCAAGACAACAAGCCAACATAATTATTATTCTAAAGAAAAATGTTTATTAGAGATCCCATGAATCTTAATATATTAGATCTTTGTATGAACAAACTATTAGGATTTTGAAGTCACACAACTTAGACAACACTTAGAGTATCATATTAATGGAGGCATATACTAACTACAAGAAATGAATCTTTTCAAACATGATGTTGTTGTTTGTATTTGAAAGGTATTTTCTAATACAAATTATATAGGAGAGAATTCTCACCATTTTTTTTTTTAATTTCAAGCTACCAAGACTTGCCATGCTACAAATGTTAAGAGACTATGATGTACCTCCTATATTAAATCATCAAAGCAAGCTCTAAAGGTCTAGTTTCTAAGTCAAAGTATGAGCATAAAAATTTCACAATCGTAATTGTTTCAAGACTAAATATTTCAAGTAAGGCAATTGATCCCATTATGGAATTCCATTGCTTCAAACAAAATTCGTTAAAATTCTAAACCAAGCCAATCTCAGTGACCATATAAATCCCTAAAAGTAACCAATGTAACCATGTAAAACAAGAATATTCATAACTTATAAAAGGAAAATGATTCTATTTGAGCCACAATAATTTAATTGTATGCAAAATATATCAAGATGTTTGTTTTGTGGAGGTGTCATAGCACCCACAATAATAACGAAAACATAGTTATCTAAATGGGACTAGAGATATGGGATATCAACACCTTTGTTAGCTAAAGCCAGTTTTACCTTTAGATGCACTACAAGTTTGATTAAAAAATAGTCCTTTGAAAGCAAATTCCCTTGAAAAAATATATACAAAGTATGACACAAAGAAAATTATTTGATAGGTAGATCCTAATTTCAAGCCTAAAAATTTTCTTTCTTTGCAATTTCATTTACAAAGTCTAGAATTTATTTACTCTTCAAATGCAAGGAATCAATAGAGTTCATAATGAATATTGTGGGATAACAAACAATTAACCTTGCATTGAATTTAAAAGTCATATTTTAGAAACCCTCGAGATCCATCTACACAGAATTGAAATCTTGAATCTCCACATTAAGATTTTGTCTTGTTTAAAAAATGGGGCATTATTCAAAAGTATTGAACCACCCTAGATTTAAACATAAGTATCCATAAATTGGCATAATAATTCATGTCTCAATAATAATCGATTCCACAAAGAAGGTGAGAGTTCAAAACTCACGGTCCATGATGGAAATTGAAAATTTTATATGCATTGAGGAAGTCATCTCAAAATTGACAAAGTGTGTTAAGTTGTTAGCTAATATTGATAATAATGAGATGCAAGATGAAAATAAACCCACTTTGAATTTCTTTGAATTTCATAACACATTCCTCCTATAGTGCACAACTTTCAAATTTGGAAAATGCAATAAAATATGGAGAAGGGGATTTGCTAGAGTCTACACATCTTGTATAATAGACCCTTCTAAGAATTGTGTCAAAGATAAATCTGGTAGATACTTTCCATCCTCAAAATTCTTCAAGTCTAAAAACAACATTAAAATGCTTTGCAAATATGATTCCAAGTGATACAAACCATTTGCACTTCGCACATGTGAGGTTTAATGAATAAATTGATGACATTCTTATTCCAAGATATTGTTTACAATAAGAATGAAACAAGACTTTGTGAAAGTTCAAGTCCAAAAAAGTCATTCTAGAGATTTATATTTTTTGTTTTTGTTTTTTTAGTCTATGTCATTTATGATTCTGGAAAGTGAAGTAAATAAACATTCCAATCCATATGCAAAATATCACATGGAAACAAAAAATATCTCTTAATCTATTAATTATGTTTCAAGGACATTGGAAACTAGTAAACATTGATGATATTTTCAGAGAGAGATATTTCTAGGTATTTCATCTCTTTCCAAAAAAAAATGTACAAGGCCTGCAAACCATTGGAGTACTTATGAGATCAATGAGGAATGTTTGCCTTACCCTCGCCCAACATACCCACATTTCCACCCAATCACACAAAATCACATCAAACACAGAGACCCCAAATTTAAATTTGTCCCAAGAGAAACAATTATGAGATTATGCCCAAATTTTCAATAAAGATCAACATCTACAATAAAATGAATAAATAACAACAAAATTTATTTGACAAGGATGGGATTATCCATTTCTCTCTAGGTTTATAGAAATTGAAATGCCATCCCAATCATTTTCAATAAAAAATCAAATCCATCTTTGGTGTTACCTATTATACATCAAAACCACTGAATGAGGTCAGATTTTGTAACACACCCATGATGGGGGCACCAAATTTTCGCTCTTCTTAATAGAATCAAAACCCCCATTCTAGGTTTCTATCCCATTCCGCTCTTCTAGAGCTTTCTAGCCATGGTTTCCATGCTCTGAACTGAGCTCAGAGATGGGGGGTAGCCTCTCCCAAGTTCTTCGGGTTCTTCCATCCATCGATACTCACATATGACCATGAGCTATGACCAGATGCCAAGACAATCACTACGCGAATCCTCCATAGTAGAAAAGATCCAAAGTTCATAATCCGACGCTGCGTGTCCTCAGATATTTTGATGGCCTTGATTGACTTCAGGACTTCGTCGTTCACGAATTTTGAATGCTCCAAAGGATTTTCTCCCCGAAGTACTATGTACCCGGAGTTGCAGATCGAGTGCCACACGTATTCCCCGATCAATGACTGTGATCTACTTTGAGACTTCGACGTTCGAGAGTTCTTAACTCACATGACCCCACTTTCCTCCGAAGTGGCTATCTTCTGAAATGGAAAATCTGTTGACACCTATCCTCAACTGTTGAATGACTCAGATGAACTCCAACTCTCCGAACTTTGAGAGTTCTTGTCCAACACATCCCCTTTTCTCCTGGAGTGACTTCCTTCGAAATGACAGATATTTTTCCACATGTCCCTTCCAATGGAAAATTGGGATAACCTCGGGACTCTGTGATGCAGGAGCATCGCCAACATCAAGCGAGCTAGCGCGGAGACAACGGACAATTGGAAAAGCGACCAACACAAATTTTGAAATCACCTTAAAGTTATTGCGTGATCTTAAATGAAGCCATTAAGAAGAAGCACACTTGTAAAATGTAAATGAACCTTGAGCGATTTGCTCTCGTCCTTAGTAGGTAGAAGACATTTATAGTAATTAATGCAAGTAGGTAGAATTGAATGTGTAGATTAGACAGTTTTAGAGCGCAAGAGGGAAACGGGATATAGACACCCTCATTGTGTATTGTAACATAAGTGTATTATGAGCATAGAGGAGAAACATAGAGCTATGTAGCAGACTCCATGTATAGAAGTTCTGGATTAATACAAAGAGAGCTGTGATTTAGACTCATGGTGTTCATATATTCTCTGTGTATGCATATTTGAATGTTATTCTCTTGAATGTTTTGCTCTTTCTGTCATGCAATTGATTTTATGAACGATTTCTTGTTGAATGTCTGAAATCTGAGAGGAAAGGGTAATGGAATGAGTTTCAATTATTTCTCTATCTAAGCAAGAGCTCCTGCAAGGAGTGCAGTTGAGTTTTCCGTAAGGAGTGCGTCGACAAGGTTCAGAGGTTTGTCTCTGAAATCTCAGGACATAAAGCTTTTGTTCTCAATCCCACATAAGTGCAGTCAGGCACAGGAGCCGTGCAAGGAGTGTGCAGGCTGAGTGAAGTCTCAGGGTTGTGGACTTGAGTGAAGTATTTAGGGACTGCTGCTGTAGGAGTGCGCCGGTCAAAGGAATCAAACACTTGGAAGTGTCTGAAGGTTTCCGCAAGGAGTGCGTGCATGAGTCTTCTCTAAGGCTCATATTTATAAGAAAGCTCAGGAAGGATAAAGCCTTATAACCACTGAAAGGGTTGCATCGAAGTTGTACTTGGAAGAATTAAGAAGGCGTCGTAAGTTTGCGCCGCAGGTGGACAAGTTTGTGGAGGAACACTTAGTTATTCACAGAAACCACCAAGGAGGAAGGGATGGTCGGAATTCTCTGATGAGGATTCGCGAAATCCCGTGAGCTGTCAGATCTCACAGAGAAGAAGGGAAGTTACGACGAAGCCATCGAAAGGTTCTAAGCTCAGGAGGGGTAGGACCATAGATCTGAGCCATAAGGGCCGTTGGATTTACATGTGGATATCCATATCGGGGATTCGAAGGTTGAAGTTCCGAAAATCTAGCAACGGGAATCGCGAAATCACGAAACGCGAAATCCTGCAGGCCAAGAGAACGGTGCGAAACCATAGGAGCTAGCGAGGTGGACAGGTGGCACACTATTTTGGGGTTTCGTAGGGTCAATTCCTGAATTCATTGCATCAGGATTTGTGATATTTTGAAGTCTGAAATCCCGATGAGATGAAGTAGCGTTGAAAAGTCAAACTCGCGAGTGTATCGGAGTTTTGGCAAATCGGGATTCGAGAGTCGAGGAGGCAAGTTTCTCGACATCACGACCGCCGAAATCGCGATAGGAAAAATCTCCAAAGGAAAAAGGAAAGGTTAGCGTTGACTGTTTCGGGTTTCGAGGATTCGAGAGACCAACGCTTGACCACTCGATTCACGAAGTTGCGAAGTCCGATCTCCCAAGTGTAAAGAGGGGATCCCGTGAGAGTTTGCCGTGGGTGTATATTTCCTGATAGGTAAATAGAAGAGCGTTTAGAGTTCTTCAGGCTAGTGGGAAAAGGAAAGATCCTGTGTTGACATGGACCTTCTGACCTGTGGGTTGTGGAGGGAGCGTGCGTTGGCATCATTTGGTATCAGAGCTCAGAAAGGTTATTTGATTTCTGTAGCAGCGAAGAGAGAAGAATTCACCATGCTGCCAAGAAGAAGGGACAGACAAACACCCGATCCACCAGAGGAGAGGGAAATTCCAAGGAGAAGAGGCAGGCAGATGACCGATCCAGTTATGGAGAAAGAGATGCATGATCTACGAGCTAGACTCGAAGACATGGAGACAACGCAAAGATGCACAGTCAGTGCTGGGGACCTTAGTGATTCCGAAAGTGAAATTGAGGCTGAACGTGAAGAAGAAGTTGCGGAAAACGAATGCTTGATCAGAGCTATTGCAAGGATGGGTGCAAGAGTAAAGATGGAAATTCCAGTTTATGAGGGAAATATGGATGCAGAGGAGCTTCTAGACTGGATTAGATCTCTGGACACATACTTTGATTATGAAGATGTCGAAGAGGACACGAAGGTCAATCATGTTGTCACTAGATTGAAGGGACATGCAACATTGTGGTGGGATGAACTACAAGCTGATAGACGCTGCAAGGGCAAGCAGAAGATCAAGAGATGGTATAGAATGATCATGAAGATGAAGGTGAAATTCATCCCGAGAGATTACCAAATTACTCTATTAAGGAGAATGCAGAACCTGAGCCAGAAGATGATGACAGTAAAATAATACACTGAAGAATTCTATAAGCTGAACATCAGGGCAGGTCATTGGGAGAGCGATGATGAAAAGGTTTCCAGGTACATGAATGGCCTGAGATACGATATCCAGGATGAGATGAGCATGGTAACCATCCGAACGGTGGAAGATGCTTATCAGATGGCTTTGAAAGCATAAGAGAACCTGAGTCGAAAGCAGGGTCAGAGAGGCCGAGGCAGAAGTCAGCCCAGAGGCAAATCAGTTTCCCAGGATAAATGTCAGAATCCCAAGGAGGACTGGAAAAAACCTTAGACTCGAACTGAGAGAGGTGGAACCTCACATAGAGGTCAACATACTGAGCAGAGAGGAGATTATGTTGACAATAACACTTTTCCTCGTACTAGGGGTAGAGGAAGAGGAAGAGGTGGAGTAATAACATGCTTCACATGTGGGAAGAATGGGCACAAGTATTATGAGTGTCCAGATAAAAAGAAAGAGAGTGGAGAAGCTCACATCACCGAAGCACAGAGGTGAGATGTTGAGGCAGAAGACGCTGAAGGTGGAAGATCACTGATGATGCGGAAAGTTCTTTTGACACCAGAGAAGGAGGTGGAGAGTTCAGTCCAAAGGACCAGACTTTTCAGGACTGCTTGCAAGACCAAGGACATGGTATGCAAGGTCATTGTAGATAGTGGTAGCATGGATAATCTCGTTTCGACAGAGATGGTAGAAAAGATGGAGTTGGAGACGATTGATCATCCAAGCCCATACAGAGTTTGGTGGCTATAAAAAGGACATCAGGTAACTGTCACTAAACAATACTTGGTTGAGTTTAAGATAGGAGGATATAATGATAAGATATTATGTGATGTCATTCCTATGGATGTTTTTCATCTATTGCTGGGTAGACCATGGCAATATGACAGGAATGTGATTCATGATGGGAGAATGAACACATACACCCTGGAGAAGAATGGGAGGACTCACATGTTGCTTCCAATTAAGGATAAGGAGGTGAAACCAAAAATAAGAAACACTGTACTTCTCATGAGTGGGAAGGAACTTCTTACAAAGGTGAAGAAGAAGGAAGAACTGCAATTCATTGTGGTCAGAAAGCCTAGAATTGTTTTGACCAACACAAGGTTGGATGATTTACCAGAGGAAGTTCAGGAACTGCTAGAAGAGTTCGCTGATATAGTACTGGACGAACTACCTCGTTCGTTGCCACCGATCAGAAGTGTGAGTCATCATATTGATCTCATACCAGGAGCCAGTTTGCCAAACAAAGCCGCATACAGATTGATGCCACAAGAGAATGAAGAGGTTAAAAGGAAAATCCAGGAGTTGTTGGACAAAGGTTTGGTTAGAGAAAGCTTGAGTCCATGTGTTGTTCCAACAGTACTCAGTCCGAAGAAAGACAGAGGCTAGAGGATGTGTACTGACTCGAGGGTGATCAACAAGATAACCATCAGGCACAGATTTCCATTGCCAAGGATGGATGATCTGATGGATTGCTTGAGTGAAGCAAAGTATTTTTCAAAGATTGATTTGAAAAGAGGTTATCATCAAATCCGCATGAGAGAAGGTGACGAGTGGAAGACAACCTTCAAAACCAATGAAGGGTTGTATGAATGGATTGTTATTCCGAGTACCTTCACGAGGTTGATGAACGAAGTCCTGAGGGAGTTCATCAGAAAATTTGTCATTGTGTATTTATATGACATACTGGTTTACAGTAAAACAGTGGCAGAGCATCTGAAGCATTTGGCTACAGTGATGTAGAGATTACAGTAGGAGAAGCTGTTGATAAATATGAAGAAGTCCTTATTCATGAAGATAGAGCTCATTTACTTAGGGTTTGTTATTTCTGCAGATGAGTTGAGGATGGATCCAGATAAGGTAGAGGCAATCAAGAATTGGCCATCACCGAAGAATATCTTTGAGGTGAGAAGTTTTCATGGATTGGATAGTTTCTACCGAAAATTCATCAAGAATTTCAGTGGAATTAGTGCAGTGATGATGGACACAGTGAAGAAAAGACACAAGTCTTTTCATTGGACTGAAGAAGCTGAAAAGAGTTTTAATCTGTTGAAGAGGAAGATGATGGAACAACTAGTTTTGGTGTTGCCGGATTTCCAAAAGACATTTCAGGTGAAATGCGATGCAAGTGGATTTGCAATCGGGGCAGTCTTGAGTCAGGAAGACAGGCCGATAGCATACTTCAGTGAGAAGATGAATGAAGCAAAAGTCAAGTATTCCACTTATGATAAGGAGTTCTATGCTATCATATAAGCATTGAAAAAATGGAGACATTACTTGATCCCGAAGGAGTTTGTCTTATACAATGACAATCATGCATTGCAGTTTGTGACTCAATAGGAAAAGTTGAATGCGAGACATGTCAAATGGGTTGAGTATATGCATAATTTCATTTTTGTGATTAAACATATTTCTGGTATTGCTAACAAAGTTGCTGATGCTTTGAGCAGGAAGTGTTTGCTGTTGCAGGAGTTCAGAGTCAAAACATTGGGTTTTGATGATCTTAGGAACATGTACAAGGATGATCAGGATTTTAAGGAGGCATATGAAGAAGCTGAAAATCCAATCCTCAGAGACAGAAGCAAGTGGATAGGATACATGATCCAGGAAGGATTACTGTTCAAGGGTAATCAACTGTGTATTCCAAAATGCTCCATGAGGGAGAACTTGCTGAAGGAGAAACACAGTGGAGGATTGGTAGGGCACTTTGGTCATGACAAGACATTCACAAAGTTGAATGAGTCATATTTTTGGCTGGGAATGCCAGCAGACATCAAGAGATTCGTGGACAGATGCAGAATTTGCCAGCATTCGAAGGGAAGGAAGCATAATGCAGGGTTTTATCAACCATTTCCCATACCAAAGAGGCCGTGGGATGCGATCAACATGGATTTCGTATTGGGGTTGCCAAGAATGCAAAGAGGATTTGACTCAATCTTTGTGGTGGTGGATAGATTTTCTAAGATGGCACACTTCATTCCATGTAAGAAGACCAGTGACACAACTTACATTGTGAATCTGTTTTTCAAAGAAGTCATTCGACTTCATGGCTTACCAAGAAGCATAGTTTCAGATCGAGATACAAAGTTCATAGGGCACTTTTGGAGGACCTTATGGAAGAAGATGGGAACTAACTTATGTTACATGTCAAAATTACTCAACTGGATAAGTGTCGCATGTTCCTCTCAATTGTTGTAAGTGTCGCATCTTCTTTATAACTTTCTCAAGTGTCACAAGTTGTTCACAAGTGTCACAAACATTGTTCAAGCATACTGCCATGCCAACGACACTAAGGAGGCACTTAAAACATCTCATACACTTGATTTGGAGAAGAGGAATTGATTAACTGAAGTCAAGGAACTCTTGACACCTGAGAAGAGATCTTAATCAAAGGTTCTGAGGGTGAGCGCTCCCCTATATCAGTCTAGGGAGCACTGGCGCTCCCCTATAAGGCTTCAGAGAGTTTTATAATGCTCTCCTGCCCTTCTGAAGGAGTGCTATCCACCTTTGGAGTGCTAGCGATTCCATCAAGATTCCTAGGGAGAGATACAAAGCTCTGATGCCCCTTTTGAGGGAGCATTGCCTAATATGAGGCAGTAGTTGGCCCGTTGAGGAGAATAAGGGGAGGATCTTTCAACATTAGAAGGCAGTTGCATTCGAATTCCTGGTTCCTTCAGAGGATCCATGATCTAAGGAGGAGGTTCCTCAACTTGTTCTAAAGATAACTCAAGAGGTTAAACTCCTCTTAACCTATATAAGCAAGCTCTATGATGGTGAAAAGGGGGAAGAATTGCTAGCATGAAACCTATGATATCATAGGAAACACACAATCAGCCAAAGGAGAGTGATCAGTGAAGCTACTGTTATCCAGATTGTGGATCTTTCGAGCAAGGGTTAGACGAAGAGGACTTGACGAAGCTGCCGCATTCGCATCTATGATTGTAAGTACTGCTGTCGTTATTCTCATTAATATGACGCGCTTGGCCTGTTTCTTTCTAGTTTGTGTCTGATGTTACATGAACTTATCATCGATAGATAGATCTGTTTTCAAGATAATATCAATAGAGTAGGAAGTGGTCGTATCTTTTTTGTCTCCAGAACTCATCAAGGAGCAAAGGATTGAAGCGCAACTCGGAGCGTGCAGGGACAAACGTCGATAAAGAGGTACTTCTGTTCTCCTTCCTTCTCATGTGTTAGTTTGGATAGATTTGAAAGGAAGTTAGTGTCCACGTTAAGCATTTTCTGTCTTAGAGTTAAGGTCAAGCTCTTTGAGGTAATCCACCTGTCCGCAGGGAGATTTTCCTACAACAAATTACAAGATGGCACACTTCATTCCATGTCAGAAGACCAGTGACGCAACTTACATTGTGAATCTGTTTTTCAAAGAAGTCATTCGACTTCATGGCTTACCAAGAAGCATAGTTTCGGATCGAGATACAAAGTTCATAGGGCACTTTTGGAGGACCTTACGGAAGAAGCTGGGAACTAAATGCTCCATGAGGGAGAACTTGCTGAAGGAGAAACACAGTGGAGGATTGGCAGGGCACTTTGTTCATGAAAAGACGTTCGCAAAGTTGAATGAGTCATATTTTTGGCTGGGAATGTGAGCAAACATCAAGAGATTCGTGGATAGATATAGAATTTGACAGCATTCGAAGGGAAGGAAGCATAATGCAGGGTTTTATCAACCATTTCCCATACCAAAGAGGCCGTGGGATGTGATCAGCATGGATTTCATATTGGGGTTGCCAAGAATGCAAAGAGGATTTGACTCAATCTTTGTGGTGGTGGATAGATTTTCCAAGATGGCACACTTCATTCCATGTCATAAGACCAGTGACGCAACTTACATTGCGAATCTGTTTTTCAAAGAAGTCATTCGACTTCATGGCTTACCAAGAAGCATAGTTTCATATTGAGATACAAAGTTCATAGGGCACTTTTGGAGGACCTTATGGAAGAAGCTGGGAACTAACTTGTCATTTAGATCGGCTTATCATCCTTAGATGGATGGACAGATAGAAGTAGTGAACAGAAGTCTGGGAGACTTGCTGAGAAGCTTGGTGACAGAACACCACAACGAGTGGGACAACATATTACCGCAGGTAGAGTTTGCTTATAACGACTCAGTTAACAGAAGCACAGGGCAGAGTCCATTTCAGATTATCTATGGCATGCAACCGAGAGGAATTTTTGAATTGAGAGATTCGAAACAGATTTCAACTAGGAGCACTAGTGCAGAAGAATTCACAGAGGTGATGAAAGAACTTCACAGCCAGGTGAAGGAGCGATTGCAGAATTCAAGCCAGGAATATAAGCGCAGAGAAGATCAACATAGAAGACAACTTCAGTTCGAGGTTGGTGATTTGGTTCTGGCACATTTAAGGAAGGAAAGGTTCCCGAAAGGAACATATAATAAGCTGAAGATGAAGAAAATCAGTCCATGTAAGGTCTTGAAGAAAATTGGGGCGAATGCTTACGAGATTGAATTACCCGATTGGATCAGAATTTCTCCGATATTTAATATCTCAGATTTGTACCCATATAAAGCCGAGGAAGTAGGGATAGGAGATGAACAGTTGGTGATCCAGTGGACGAAGTAGATGCTAGTTGCAGATAAGCCACAGATGGAGCACATGCTGGACAAGAGAGTAAGCAAGAAGACTAGGCGGAAGCAATACTTTGAGTATCTGGTCAAATGGAAGAATCATCCAGTTGAAGATGCCATCTAGGAGAATGAAGTGGAGATATAGAGGCATGGACAAACTGTGTGTGAGCTCATGGATAGGATCCCATGAAAATTTTCAAGCGAGGGAGTATGATGCAGGAGCATCACCAACATCACGCGAGCCAGCGCGAAGACAACGAACAACTGGAAAAGCGCCCAACACAAATTTTGAAATCACCTTAAAGTTATTGCGCGATCTTAAATGAAGCCATTAAGAAGAAGTGCATTTGTAAAATTTAAATGGACCTTGAGCGATTTTCTCTCGTCCTTAATAGGTAGAAGGAATTTATAGTAGTTAATGCAAGTAGGTAGAATTGAATGTGTAGATTAGATAGTTTTAGAGCGCAAGAGGGAAACAGGATATAAACACCCTCATTGTGTATTGTAACATAAGTGTATTATGAGCATAGAGGAGAAACAAAGAGCTGTGTAGTAGACTCCATGTACATAAGTTCTGGATTAATACAAAGAAAGCTGTGATTCAGACTCATGGTGTTCATATATTCTCTGTGTATGCATCTTTGAATGTTATGCTCTTGAATGTTTTTCTCTTTCTGTCATGCAATTGCTTTTATGAATGATTTCTTGTTGAATGTATGAAATCTGAGAGGAAAGGGTAATGGAATGAGTTTCAATTGTTTCTCTATTTGAGCAAGAGCTCCTGCAAGGAGTGAAATTGAGTTGTCCGCAAGTAGTGCGTTGACAAGGTTCAGAGGTTTGTCTCTGAAAGCTCAGGGGAGAAAGCTTTTGTTCTCAATCCCACAAAAGTGTAGTCAGGCACACGAGTCGTGCAAGGAGTGCACAGGCTGAGTGAAGTTGTAGGGTTGTGGACCTGAGTGAAGTATTTAGGGACTGCTGCTGTAGGAGTGCGCCGGTCGAAGGAATCAAACACTTGGAAGTGTCTGAAGGTTCCCGGAAGGAGTGCACGCAAGAGTCTTCTCTAAGGCTCAGAGTTATAAGAAATCTCAGGAAGGATAAAGCCTTATAACCACTGAAAGGGTTGCATCGAAGTTGTACCTGGAAGAATTAAGAAGGAATCATAAGTTTGCGCCACAGGTGGACAAGTTTGTGGAGGAACACTTAGTTATTCACAGAAACTGCCAAGGGGGAACGGACGGTCAGAATTCTCTGAGGAGGATTCGCGAAATCCCGTGAGCTGTCAGATCTCACAGAGAAGAAGGGAAGTTACGGCGAAGGCGTCGAAAGGTTCTAAGATCAGGAGGGGTAGGACCATAGATCCAAGCCATAAGGGCCGTTGGATTTACATGTGGATATCCATATCAGGGATTCGAAGGTTGAAGTTCCGAAAATCTAGCAACGGGAATCGTGAAATCACGAAACGCGAAATCTTGAAGGCCAAGAGAATGATGCAAAACCATAGGAGCTAGTGAGGTGGACAGGTGGCACGCTATTTTGGGGTTTCATAGGGTCAAGTCCCGAATTCATTACATCAGGATTCACGATATTGCGAAGTCTGAAATCCTGATGAGGTGAAGTGGCGTTGAAAAGTCAAACTCGTGAGTGTATCGGATTTTCGGCAAATCAGGATTCGGGAGTTGAGGAGGCAAGTTTCTCGACATCGCGATTACCAAAATCACGATAGGAAAAATCCCGAAAGGAAAAAGGAAAGGTCAGTGTTGACTGTTTTGGGTTTCGGGGATTCGAGAGACCAATGCTTGACCACTGGATTCGCGAAGTTGCGAAGTCCGATCTCCCAAGTGTAAAGAGGGGATACTGTGAGAGTTTGCTGTGGGTGCAGATTTATCGATAGGGAAATAGAAGAGCGTTTAGAGTTCTTCAGGCCAGTGGGAAAAGGAAAGATCCCGTGTTGACGTGGACCTTCTGACCTACAGGTTGTGGAGGGAGCGTGCGTTGGCATCACTCTATCCTTTGGAAATCCTTGTGCCTTCACACTTCGGTCGTCCTGAAGTGACTTCTCTCCTAAGTGCAGGATATGACAACACCTGTCCTGTTGGCTTGGATGACTCAGATCTACTTTGGATCTTCACCTCTTTAGGAGTTTTACGATGAAAAATCCTCTTTTCTCCCAGAGTCAGTTAGCGCCGGGCTGAACACGACCTCAATCTGAAGGTTCAAGGGTATCTACGTGACCTTAGAGATCTATGACTCATAACTTTCGTTTAAGGGTCACTTGGGTCCCAATGCGTGTCACTCTGAGAGGGACACTTGACAATCCCGTCAGTCGACCAATGGGCTCCCACATGATCTCGACGTTAATACTCACGTCCCCATGATTGAATAATCATGAGGGATCCTGAAGGATCCTTAGATCCATGATCCACATCAACTTTGAGACTTCAGGGGTTTTGGTGTTACCAAACCTTTGTCCTCCCGAAGTGGTCAACACTGGGCTGACTATATCGTAGATCCGATGGTTGGGATATTTATCAAGAATATATGACCCAAATTTACTTTGGGACTTTGGGGGATTCATCTCTTGTGCAATGAATATGCTCAATTCTCCGGACTCGCGAAGTTTGAAGGGCTCGAAGGGTTAATGTTCGTGTTCCTTCTCCATATTCGATGATCGTGAAGAACTTCGGCTCCTTCCAAAATAATCTCATCCATTCGTCTTTCAAATGAAAGGATCTATCCTTTAGGGGCTTGAAACTCACTATTCTACCTGAGTTTTGTCATCTCCTTAAATACTTAATTATTTTTCACTAATTCTACTGAACTTAACACTTAGAGAAATCCTTTGCACACCTCTTGTGCTCATCTATCAACTCTAGAACTTAAGGGGGGGTTCTCGATATCTGCCCACTTCATAGAGGCTCTGTGCATACATGCACTACCTATCTTGAGCTTGATAGACCCCTTCCTTCAGAATGACTAGGAGTGTTGACATGCACATGTGAGGCTATGCCCAAAGTCAACAAATTCATAGTTCATTTATTTTAACTTGAGCCACCACAGGGCTCAAGCATTTACGTGTATAGGCCAGAGAATTTCTTGTTTTCTTAAATACACAATTAAGCAGGATTGAATCAATACAATATAACAATTAATCGAACATTTCCATCGCTACAACATTCATAGGATTGTATATTCTAACCTTGTACGATATCTACTATAAATAGATATTCAAAAAAAGAACAGAAAATATACAATGGCAAATACAAACATTACACAGAGATTTTTCCCCTGGAAACCCAAACTGGGAAAACCAACATATTCTATATTCATTCATGTGTGTTACATTGTCTACAATACAATATACATATAGGAGCCAGTAGCATCCAAAACCCTAACCCAATGACCTGGATTAGTCCAAGACCTTAATTCCTTAACTATAAATAGAAAACCGTCGGAAAAAACCATGTGATGAAAAAACACCTAAATACATGACACGTTTCCCGAGGCATACTTTTTTTTCCAGCGGAAGTGCCCCCAAACCCCTGCGTGGGGGGATTTTCCCCCATACAACCCCCAAGGGGGGGGCTAGTGGTCCCCCCTCTAACCCCCGTCCACGCCCAACGCATACGCTACTACTTGTCCAAAGAATATAACACATACCCAACATTCTCCCACTTGTTGTTTTCTTTGCATACAGGGGGTTACAGGGTTACATAGTCAACAATCCAGGGTAGAAATGCCCATGGATCCTCTACACCAAGAGAACTTATCAGTGCTCACACATTTTGTTAATGAGTTTGCAACATTATTCAAAGTGTCAACCTTGATCAATGAGACTTTCTTTTCTTCAATCATGTCTGTCACAAAGTGATATTGAACATCAATATGCTTTGTCTTTGAATGATAAGCCGGGTTCTTCACCAAAAAAGTTGCACTCTGACTATCACACTCTATCCTTACAGCTTGCTGTACCAACCCAATACCCGAACAAAATCTTTGTAACCATACTGCTTCCTTACTTGAGTGAGTGGCTGCCATGTATTCAGATTTTGTAGTTGAAAGTGCCACTACAGCCTGTCTTTTGCTCATCTAACTTATTGCTCCTCCAAACAAGTTAAACACATATTCGCTTGTAGATCTCCAGCCCAATCTGCATCCACAAAGCCATGTATATCTACCACTCTGTCTAATGACGGTCTTCCTTCCTAGCACAATCCATAGCTAGCAGTGCCACACAAATACCTGGAAACCCTTTTTATTGCTGTCCAATGCTCCTTCTTTGGTTTTGACATATACCTGATCAAAACTCCCACTGCATGTGCAGTGTCCGGTCTAGTACAGACCATTGCATACATAACACTTCCAACTACACTCACATATGGAACATGAGACATGTCCTCCTCTTCTTCATGTGTCTTGGGACACTGATCCGCAAATAAATTTACACCGACAAGAATAGGAACCTTGACCGATTTACATTCTTTCATATTAAACCTCTGCAATATTTTCTCGACATATGTTCTTTGATTTAACCAGAGTTTCCTCTTTTTTCGATCTCTTTTAATTTCCATGCCTAAAATGAAATTTGAAGCACCGAGATCCTTCATATCAAATTTAGAGGACAACTGAGTTTTCACATCCTAGATAATATCCTTGTTGTTTCCTATCAGCAACATGTCATCCAAATACAAGACCAAATAAATCAAATGATCACCAATTAATTTAAAATACACACAATGATCCTCTTTTCTTCTTGTGATGCCAAGTCCCAGCATACAAGTATCAAATTTTTGATACCACATCCTTGGTGATTGTTTTAAACCATATAGGGACTTTTTTAGCTTGCATACCAACTCCTTCTTTCCCTTCACAGCATAACCTTTTGGTTGTTTTATATAGATTTATTCTTCCAGATCCCCATGCAGGAATGCTGTCTTCACATCCATCTGTTCTACTTCAAAATTAAATGCAACAACAACAGATAACAAAAATCTTATAGAGGTTAACTTGGCAACAGGAGAAAACATCTCACCAAATTCTCAACAAGAGCATTAAACTCTTTAAACTTGTCAAAGACTTCAGATTTCGTCCTGAGGAAATATATCCAAGTATTCCTCGAGAAGTCATCAATAAATGAGACGTAGTACATAGATTTTCCCAATGATGGGACCGACATAGGTCCAAAAACATCACTATGAACTAGCTGTAAGATTCCTTCTACCCTCTTTGCACCAGAGGGGAATCTTACCCGATTCTTCTTCCCATATAGACAATGTTCACAGAAATCAAAATCCAAAGAGAAGTTAGACATACCTTCAACCATACCTTTACCGTGTAATAGTTGAAGACCGTTCTCTTCGATATTCCCCATTCTTTGATGCCACAACATAGCCTTTTCTCCAAAGACTGTAGGAGTTCTTTCTTCTTCAAATACAATATCAGGAACAATGGAACTATTACACCCATCACTAATAGTGCTTCCTTCCAGCTTATACAGAGTTCCAAAATGAACTCCTTTCAGCAACACCATTGCTCCTCGAACCATCCTACAAGTTTCCTTTTCAAATATTGTTTTTACCCCTGGATCGTCCATTTTGCTTACAAAAATCAAATTTCTGGCCAAACCTGGGATGTGTAGAACACTAGGCAATGTTCTAATCCTTCCATCTACAAGCCTCAACTTGAATATTCCTCGTCCTATGATTTTGGTTGTTGAATAATCACCTAAGAAAACATTACCTCCATCATACCTTTCATATTCACATAACCACTCCTTGTGGGGAGTCATATGAAAGGATGCACCAGAGTCAACCAACGATGCCTCATGATCTGCATGTGTTCTTGAATAAGACAAGTACACATCCCCTCCTTCTTCCTTGGAGGTATTTTCTTCTGTAGAATGAGATTTTTTAGATCCCTTCTTTTTCTCAAGTTTGGATCTACACTGCTTCTTGTAGTGCCCTTCTTTTCCACATCTCCAACATACCCTTTCAAAATTTCTAGGAGATTTAGATCTACCCTTAGACTTAGATCTCCCACTTTAGAAATTATTTCTATTTCTTTCCTGAGAATGTCCTCTTACAAATAATGCATCTGTGCTATGTCCTTCCATATTCTTTTGTCTCATCTCCTTCGACAACAAAGATGAGACCACTTCCTCAAACTTCAAGGAAGTGGTATTACTACCTATGGCCACAACCAGACCATACCACAAGTCTGGTAAAGAACACAGTAAACTGATACATTTATCTTCATCTAAAATTTTAATCTCAATAGATACTAACTGACTTACCACAGTATTGAATGTGTTGAAATGCTCTACCATCGAGTCTCCATCTCTCATCCTTAGGTTATACAACTTCTTTCTCAGGAATAGTTTATTCACTAGAGACTTAGACTGATACAACTTCATCAACTTTTCCCATAAATCCTTGGCTGTAGCTTCCTCTGACACATTCAGTAATACTGAATCAGAGAGACACAATCGGATTGTGCTCTTTGCCTTCCAATCCAAATTTTTCCAGTCATCTGCTGAAGTTCTTGTAGGTACAATACTTGGATCTACCGCGATCCACTGATCTCTATCCGCCAACAGATCTTCCATATTGAGCTTCCACAACTCAAAACTTTTCCCATTAAACTTCTTGATCTACAACTTCGAATTGCTTGCCATTTATTTTCACCTGAAAAATCAATACCATAGATATCCCACTGTAACAAGGCTTATCACAGTCCCGAGCCAAACCCTTGACCACAAAGGTGTCCCACTGGAGCCAATAAATCTCTGATACCAAATGTAGATTCTAACCTTGTATGATATCTACTGCAAACAAATATTCAGAAAAAGAATAGAAAATATGCAATGGAAAATATAAACATTACACAAAGATTTTTCCCCTGGAAACCTAAATCGGGAAAACCAAAATATTCTATATTGTGTGTTACATTGTTTACAATACAATATACATATAGGAGCCAACGACATCCAAAACCTTAACCCAATGACCTGGATTAGTCCAAAACCCTAATTCCTTAACTGGAAATAGAAAACCATCGACAAAAACCATGTGTCGAAAAACACCCTAAATATGTGACACATTTCCCGAGGTAGGTGACATGTTTCCTGACAAGGATATCCAACAAGTATATCCAACTTAATTCATAGTTACCACTTAAATACATAAGATATGAGATTACTTATCTATTACATGTGGTAGACAACTAACTGACTGTGGGTGTTCGTCCTTCCACCCAACCATAGGCTCAGAGGCATTCATTCTTAGTGCTCTGTCTACCCCCGTGCCAAGCCATGATATCACTAGGGAATTTATGCCAATTCTCATCAGTCCTTTCTCTTCGCATCTTCTGCCAGGTTTATCATATGCTTCCTCAACATCAAGCTCATGACCTTCTACTCGGGTCCCATTCTCAGTATACTCTTAGAGATATTCCTCTCTGTCATGATCATCGATGAGGTTTATCATATGCTTTCTTTGCATCAAGCTCGTGGCCTTCAACTCGTTCTCCGTTGGGGGGGGATCCTCTCGCATTTTCCACTCTTCTCTTCATATCCTCTTGCATGCCTTACACACACATCCCTCCTTTCCATCAAAAGGAGACCCCGATTCCATTCTGGGTCTGTAGGATCCTGTGGTACGTCAGGATGACCTTCTGCAACTAGACCATGCTTCCATTCATGGGGGTGGTTGAGGGTTCAACCACTGGTCCTTTTCTTATTAACTGTTGTTTTATCATGTTCACATTCTTTCCTTTAGTGATATCATGGCTAGTACTTTCAAGGCTTCACCCCCACAGTCAATTATTTGGCAATTAAACAATAATACATTTACACTGTTCCCATGCCAGAACATGGAAATCCTAATTAATGATTAATTACAAGTTGGGGGAAACATGGGTGTTACAATTCTCTCCCCTTTAAAATGGAACACTGTCCTCGATGTTCTTTCTCAGTAACACCTGTCATGCCTTTCTCATTCAACCACTTTAGAAGTATTGACCTTCTTTCTTGGTCAGGTACTTTTTCATACTCTAAATCTTCATCACCTGCCTTCAATAATTCTTGGATAACAAGCACATTAATCATAGTCTCATGCGAAAACATTTTACTGTTTGCATAAATATTCTAGGAAAATTTCATAATCTAGCAAAATACTTATCTGCACAGTTTGTGGATTTGTATCCACATGGATGTCTTGTTATCCAGGCTCACTATTTTTCCTTGACATACCCATTGTGTGCATGATCCCAATCAATAGTTTACAAGAACTCTCAGAGTCTCCTCTTCCTTGTGATCACTCACCCTCTAGGCCCAGGCTCAGGCATCCCCTTCTCTGTCATACAGTTCCTCGGGTGATCCATCTTTCCTTGCAAATGTTTTCTTGCATAGGAAGAATCCCAGAGACTTTATCGAGCCTTACAGTTGAGGCGTCCTTGATACTTGCTCTGTCGAGGCATCCCTCCGGCTTGTGTTACCTCAAAACAACATATTCCAGGCAATCATGGCTTACCACGGGGTTCTCATGGTTCAACAATGGCCTCCTTCATGCTTTTCAGCTGGATAGCCTTAATCCATCCTTTCTGGACAGATCTTTTCTTATCACCTGTATCACAAGCATACATAATTCATGAAACATCATCACAATTCTAAATTTCAGAATTTTATTGCAATCTGTCACCCACAAATTTTCCAATTTCTTCATTTATTTTCAGATCTATTCTGCACGGAACCAGATTCACAAGCATGGGACTTTCCTCCCCATAATAGTTTAGCTCAATAGGAAATCGGTCTTCCTTAAGGGCTTACAACATTGCCATATCCAAGACTCTTTCTTCTTGCAAGTCAACTTTCCTCAGCCAAACAAATTGTTAGTTTTCATGCACAATATATTTTCATACGATGCATACTAAAAATACAAGTCATTTTCATCTATTCAGGGTATATAAAGCAAAAATGAAATATTATTATTATGTAAGCATCCTATCAACATACTAAATTTTCCAAGTGCAATTCAAATATTAAATGACTTTAAACAATGTGCCAATGTTCATGGCCACATTCATACCCAATGCACCCTTTCATTGATCTTCAAGCTGCCACACTTGGTGACAAGTACCCTGCTATGGTGTGTTGGAGTTTAACCAACCTCTTCACCATATGGCTTATTCCTCCTCGTTCACTCTTACAATAGGACTATGCTTCCCGCTACAGGCTAATCACGACTCCAAATTAGCACACATGAAACTAAATGTTTCTCTTGAAAGCACCCAATAATTCTTCCTTCATTAGTAACCAAGGTGCCCACACTCATGGTTACCCAAATTTTCTTTCCTTTGACATTCATGCAATGTAAGTAAAATTTTTGGAAGGTCCTCCTTCTTCAATGGAAGGTTCATTGTCTTTTGTTCATGCAAGCATGCACTTCCTCGAATAAATTCCATGCAATATACTAGCTATGAGCACCTTTATTCCCATAGAACCAGTCCTCGCGACCACAATCTAATGCAGAGTTTTAAACTCTATCTTCCTTGAATAGCCTGGAGGAACTCTGTTTTCTCTTCATGCGACTAAGAGCTATGACCTCATCTCTATTCTTTTCAGGCGCTATCCTTTCGGCTCCCTTGTCTAGGCACTATGATCCTAGCTAAACCCCTTGTCTACAAATCGACGGTGTAGATCCATTTTCCCCCAGATCCAACAACTGTAAGGGATTGTGGAACCTCAACTAGCTCACGGTTTAATTCTCCTTCTGATCTCCGTAATGAATATGGGCCGTCCGATCTACGATCAGATCCCAAACTCAAAACAATGCTATATTAAATTTAAATTACAGGTACATGTCTCAACGTTAATCCGTGTGCATATGCAATCTTTGCAATGATCGTGGGCCGTCGATCTTAGCCCTCGATCGATTTTAACCACACGCTTTCTAGATAATAATAATGCCAACAAAAAAGTGTTTGATCGAGAATTTAGGTTGATACAGAGCTTCAATGTGATAAATTGAACCATAGAACCCAATCACAGTACAAGTTTTATGTGAAATTAACACATGGGTTCCTTCCAGGTTCGCCCACCTATCATTTGCAGATTGACAGTCCACAATGATTGCAGAATCCCAATATGCTCCCCCTTTATCGAAGAGTTCAATCTCCGCAATTTGAAAAGTGCTTGCCTGACTCTTTTAATCATGGTCATTGATTCTCCACTTCAACAAGATCAATGACGTTGGTTGATTGTGGGCCGTGAACTAGCACGTCTGTTAGTTTCACCTTCGTGCTCTACAATGATTCCCAACCATCGATCTAAGTTCATAGATCGACGATTCATAGTGATTGCAGGGCCCAATCTGGAAAGTGTTCACTTGACTCTGTCTAGACGTGGTCATTGATCTTCCACCTCGACGAGATCAACGACGTTGGTTGATTGCAGGCTGTGAACTAGCACGCCTGTTAATTTCACCTTCGCACTCCACAATGATCCCTGACCATTGATCTAATCAAACGACTAGTGTTTGATCTGTTAACTCTAGTGGGTAGTGAAGTTGATTTGACGACTTCGATCGGTCTTCCCTCTGACGAGCAACTCACATTCATATCCTCTGTCAGGTTCTTGAGTATCCCGATTCGATCATGGTTTTCTTCCTGAATCATACTCTACTTGGGTATCCGTGGCATACAACTGCCTTTCAAAATTTTTGTGCATAACTTTAATAC